>JBCAUG010208512.1:0-34884 GCA_038406175.1 Haplosyllis leylae | reverse complement strand
GTTTCTACTGATTACATACCACAGTATTTACATGATTACTACGTGCTACGCAACTTTGGGATTCTAGCCGCTTTCATCATGTAACCTCTCTGATTTTGTATTGAGAACACTTTCTTTCAAAAAAATATATCACTTTGCAAATTGGTTTGTTTTGGATCTGATGTCTGTTTGTTAAGCTGATCCATATAGCTAAATCCTTGAAACTGCAGTATACAGTTAATTTGCACAGCAAAAGCAACCAGGAAATTCCCTGTTCTGACACAAAATTGGTACCTCAATCTAACATTGAATTGATGCAACAATAAGCATACATCAGTAAGGAACTGGCTATCTGTAATAGGTCTGATATCCACTAATAAGCAAATATACACAGGATACCGGTTTGTTTATTCCATCTTCACGAATTGATTTGCCCACAAGAAAATTTACAATTACAAAATTGACCATATGGCATTTGGATGAGGTTAATATATAGAAAACTAGAAAACGTAATATGTTTGTTCCATTGAAATATCTTTTTGTTATGGGAAGCTTCTGGCTTTAATCCTGTTGCAACATGCTGGCTACTTGTCTCCAAAGTCTTCAACAAAAAGAAAATAGATTGATTGATGAGAAAAAAGTAAACATGAAAGGAAGAGGCCTTCACGCGACACATGTCTGTTTAGAAGATTATCTTATCCATGTAATCAACGAAGGGTGATAGCAAAGTACTGGGCAGTATTCATGAGGACATAAAGATACCATGTCAGTTTAAATTAAACAGTTACAATTGGAAATCTTAATGTTCCATTATGCCATTCATTCATACGTATCAGCTGGAGTAAGAAAGAAAACTCTTCTCTATTTTAGAAAGGAAGTTTATTTGGAATACCATGCCACATGGCTAATTAACCAAATGGCAAAACAAATATCCAGAGTAAAAGCAGGGATCTTGTGCTAGATTTCTTCCATTATTTTCATTTGCTGTTTACCCATAACTTTAACATAAGCTGCATCCCCCTCTGCAAAAATTAACTGTAAAGACTCAGGTTTGTGAACACATAATTTCGAAATGCTGTGTACCTTCTGTGAGGTACTGCCGCAGAAGAAGGAATCGTTCATACTGTTCAGCTAAATTCAACGTTTCCAGTTCCCAGTCACAAAAAGAAAACCTACTGCTACTTTTGAAATAAGGTTTCTGTATCGAACGTCCCTTAAAATGGGTAAATATGAAGGAATTACAAATGTAATAAATAGCAATTAAAGTAAAGCAACATCTTTCACCCTCTTCCTTCCTTCACTTTAATTACTTTAACAATTCTTGTGAAGGTCATATGGTATTTTACTGCGTATTTTGACAGGTTATGTTGTGGCTGCTTCTAAGAGTTTGTGTAAGAAAACAGGACAGAAGTGTCGTTCTATATTTAGAAAACACTCCATCTCTATAAACGATACAGAGAGGATCAGAAATAGCTCATTACCAGCGTCGAGGGAAATATCCTTATTACTCTGCATTTTGTGTACGACCATATTTACTTGATTTTACTTTACCTTATGAAAGTAATTCAAGTAAATGCAGGGTTGCAGGTATAAAATGTCTCAAGCTGCTTTTGTGATTTCCTGGCAATGGCCTGTAATGTTTGAATATCTGTAAGCTTCATTATTACAAAAAGATTCTAAACAAGTAAAAATAAAGAATAATCCCCCCAATTTCATTTCCTTTAGTTTCCACTTAACCCTAGATACCACCAACATTGAACTGATTCCTAGGTGGTAAAATAGATTCTTGGGTGACTTGAGCTATGAACCACCAGTGAAATTCCTTCGATACGTTTGATTTATCTTTTGTCTTGAAAACCAAAAATTTCTCTCTGAATATTGAAGGGCGATCCAAACAGGCAACCCAAATTAAACCATACCCTAATAAGCAATAAGGCGACTCTTTCGATTCACCGATAATGAGAAAATTTCTTATTATGTGCACAACAAAATATAAATTTGTGATACCTGGCAACTGAAAACCACCGATTTCATATGGTCAGTGTATTAATAAACATTGTTTTCAATGCACTATATCATCTACAAGATCAAAGTGAGGCCTTGATACTGGTAACTTTTAAGATGCTAATCTTAGTGTCGATGATATCAAATGGAAATTGGCAAAACCCTGCAAGCTGCAAACTGTCCATCATTCTTCATTTGGCTATACCTGCTAGAAGTATATTCCTATCTAAGTACATTCTTAAAGTGTATGACAGGGACAAATGATGAAAGTTACATTCAGTGACGCAACTAAGTTTGTACGGAAAGGAATTGCTTCACATGCCAGAAACAGACACAGTAAATCAATCTGAAGTGCAATATTAAAGTTTTAGTTTGGAGATTGACTCAGTGTCCGCAAATTACTCTATTGGATAATTTACAGTTAGATTATGTCACAACATGATTTCCACATTGACTTCGCGCAATGGAATTTCGAATTTATCTCAATAGCATTTATTTCTATAAAACAAAATGCAAATAGATTCTACTGTAGCAAAGGAACAGTTCTCTTTTCACTAGCAATTGCGGGAATCCGACAAAATAGACAATTGGCACTGAAACAAACATGAAACATCTGATTTCACTACGTAAGCGTAGGAAGTAAAAGACGTTAAAGTGCTTTAGGATTCCTTTGGTTGAAAATGAATTCATTCGTGTTTTTTCTATTTTGGTTTTGGAATTAGGTGAATTCATCTAATTAGTGTAATAAAACAAGTGCTTCATGGATAGTGGTATCTATTATCTATGAATAGTAATTTGTTCACATAATGTATTCAGGTATCTATGGATAGTGTGAATTCATTTTTCACTATCCATGGAGAGTGTTCCTTCATTTTGCATTATCCATGCATAGGGCTATATTACATTTTAACTTTCCATGAATAGAGCTGTTCCATGGATAGTGCAAGTAAAGATTTCACCTATCCATGTGTAATTAGATGAATTAGTCTAATTCATCTAATTCAGTAAGATCCAAAACCAAAATAGGAAAAACACGATTGTGTTGTCGTTGTTGTTGTCTGTGGGCAGGTCACCTGTAGCTCACATAAATTTTATCTGAATATGTTAAAAATTTTTTTTTATAAAATTCACTAAAGCATAGATAAAAATTCTGATTTGGTATTAATGTATATTTAGTTAAAATTGTACATTTTCGTAAGTATTTTCGATCCATTATTCATGAATAGGGCTTGCTTTTGTAGAACAGTTAAATCAACGGGCAACAATCCTATGTTCAATGTTCAGTTTAATTGAGATGCATATCTTGATCAAATACTAAAAACATTTCTTCCAGCAGGACTTTTTCAAGATAATCAAAACAAAGGATAGCAACCCTGTTTTTAGCTTTGAACATATTGTAATTGTATATATCTTGTTCAATCATCTTTATTTGTAAACAGAACTTCTGTTTTTAAAAGGAGACCAATGCATTTCAACTTGTTGTAAGTGAAATATTCTGTTTATCTAATTCTTTGAAATGGTATTGACCCGCGATAGGACTCAAAAGTGATAATAATTTTGAGGCGTAAACGTTTGTAAAATTTATGAAAAATATTGTATTTCATCAGTCTGTAAATTTTTGCAACAAGAAAGTCCTCCTTCGTGAACGCAAGAGGCATACCGCCCGCTGCGTAGCAATTGCTCCTTCCACTGCCCTATCCTGGGGGGGGGACCCCGGGCTGAGTACCCCCACTGAGTACCCCCGGCTGAGTACCCCCTGTACAAGTTGGCTGAGTACCCCCCTGTACAAGTGGCCTGAGTACCCCCCTACAAGTGGGCTGAGTACCCCCCTGGTGGACGAACAGACAAACTGAAAATATTACCTTCCCGTCGTACTACGTACGCGGGCAGTAATAAGTTCGCTCATTTGGTTACTGGTTTGCAAAGTGTAAACGAAACAGGGGATTGTCAATGCCATTTCTTGGTTCTCATTTCATAAAACAATGAATTGTGCACTATCGTGAGCAATGGAAATAATATAAACGCCCCTGGTCTCTTGGAGAAATGCTGTGTTGGATCTGGTGTAGTGAATTAAGATATTGTTTCAAAAAAATCAGACACCGCCATCATCGAACTGTTCATTTTCGACCTTTATGAGTTTGAAAGGTGAAATCGATTGGTACCAATCAGTAGCAGATCCAGCGGTCGGTTGGAGGAGGAGGTCAAGAAATATGAAATCAATGTAACATGAATTATGTAAATACTTCCTCAAAATATTAATTAAGTATAACATTTTGGGACATTCGTGGAACATATTTTGCATGAAAACCTAAATCCATAACTCTGTCTTGCAAGAGAGTAGCGTCAGCAGTCAACTCCTTCCCGATTCCAAAGGCTAAAGTTGTCTTAGGTTCTCGTTTCTGAGGTCCACCTTTCTGGCTTCAATTCAAATGAAAATCTTGCTCTTATTCAGTAAAATCATTTTCAACAAGGCCAACTGAGGTGTTTGCTTGTACCTCTCTGGTTTCTTCTGCAAGTCTGTATTGAGTATATTTTTGTGACCGTTGGCACCAACGCCATCAAAATTTCAACCCAATGTACCTCAATGCAATGTAAATGTTTTTTACACAATTTTCAGTTGACATGAAAAAGTTATGCGCAAAGGGTTCATGTTGTTAAACCTCTTTGAAGTTAAGAGTAGGTCTGCCATTAGAATCAATTACTTCTCTTAACACTGACATTCGAGAGCATCTCTTAAATAAAAGTAATCTGCTCACGGAACTCTTTATCAAGTGACATGCAGACTTTCAAAAAAGTCGTTAATGCATGCAAAGGAATCACTAAAAAGACAGAAGACTAAGGAAATCGTAAGAAATTGAATCTTCCTATCTTCCCATTGAACAGAGGACTCTTGACATTGTGTTCCTTTGTGAAAGGAAAAAATTAAGATGAACAAGAAGCTTTCTGGTTCTGAAAGTACTGCTCGTTTTTATATTAATTTGGCTTCCTGAAAAAATAGTGCACAGACAAGACCTAGTTATTCGACACAGCTTTACTAAAAGAAATCAACTGCTTGTTTCCAGTTCGCTGTTTGACATTGCTATTATTTTGAAGTGGGACTAATAGCAAAGCTACATGTCCAGAGGTGCTACTAATCTATCACCCTGAATAAAAGTCAGAAAATACAATGGTCGTCTATGAAAAAAATATTTTTTTTAGTTTTACAAGTGTCTGGAAGAAACCATTACTTGCATCAACTATTTGATGGTACATAATAATTTTTGATGGTAGGGAGATCTGACCTATGTGGAGATATTACAGTTTAAATACTCTGGTAAAAAGTTGGTCATTTCAAAATTTTAAATACACATTATTATTGAAATATCTCCATGTAGGTCGGATCTACTTTCTGTTGAAAATTATAATCTACCATCAGATAGTTGGTACAAGTAATGGTTTCTTGCAGACTCTTGAAAAACTAAAAAAAAATTTCTCATAGATGGCCATTGTAAAACTTTGGTCAGAATTTTCTGACTTCCTAAAAATGGAAGTATTTATTCAGGGTGTTATGCATGGATTTACGAAAAAATATTTTACAAAATTCTGTAGATTCTACAGAATTTATTTAGGAAAAACTCGAATGACCTGCCCAACTGCTTCACAAGTAATGCATCAACCGTAAGGGAAGGAGTGCCTCCTGTCCATTCTCATTGATAAACACCGAAGTGGTATTTGAACCCACTATCTCTTGTGTAAGAAACCAGTGCTCTACCTCAGTGCCAGGAAGGCACAGGTAACAGAGACAACCTTTAAATTAACACCAATTCATGTTTCGGCGATCTTTTAGATTCTCTGAATTCAGCATTAATGAATTTTACTTACAATGTGAAAGAAAAGTTTTTGAAGCCGGGAAATATATGGGCAAAATATAAATTGCTGATTAGGTCAATGGTCAATCACAACATTTTCAAAAAATATCACAGATATCATTCATAACCACAGTGACACTTTCAACAGCAGTACATGCCAAAATTGCAAACATTAATAGAAGGATAGGGGAGTTAGAGTAGAACGCATGTAACAACCCAGAACACTGTGACAAGACAGCCATGGAAAAGAAAAGGAAAAGAGACAGGATAAATCTACTTAAAAAGCAAAGATTCCTATAAATGCACACATGCATGCAATGCACGAACGATAAGGACTACTAGCTTCGAGCCGGTCGCGGTGGCCGAGCGGATAGCACGGCTGCTTACTGTGCGGGAGGTCTCCCGATTGAATCCCAGCATCCTACCTCTGCTACATATGTGGCATATAGGGAATGTGACTGGCTGCCATGCCAACCATCAAGAGGTCAGTGGGTGTCACACCAGAGGTGAATCTGGGGAATCCATCATTCGCAGGCAAGGAAGCACACAAGCGAGGGATCCACCCTGGCTTTCAAACCCAGGGCAGATGTCACCAGAAGTCCAAAACAGGGATATCAGTGGCCCCACAAAAAGGACATGTGTCCTTCAAATTTTTTTTTAAAAAAAGGACTATTAGCTTCACCCAACCTGCCCATTTACATTTCAGAACCAATATATCTTCCCAGAGATATTTTACTATGAAACAGACTAAAATAAATATTGTGGTGTAATTTACTCACAATAGATAGAAAAAAGAAATACATATCAACTAAGGAGCCAAACCGCTTCCCTGCATGATATGCATAATTATCCAAAGAGAAACTTTCCTTCCCACGTAGTAGTAGAATAAAATGCCTAATGGCCATTTCTCAAGTTGAACAATGCACATATGAGCACACTATAATGTGAAAAATTGTCATTGGGGGCTTACAAAGTGGTAGTAATATTTTTCGTTACATCGCTCCATCTCCAAATTAATCATACGTCAGGTGTAAAATGTCTGTTGTTCATTTCCATTTCAGCTAATGTTTACAACACCTTTCTGGGCTAATTACATGCTGAACCTCCATAGAAAGCGGTTATTTCATTCTCTGATAAATGATTTTTATTTGAATTTTCTCCCGTCTATATTTCTTCATTTTGTGCCACGTTATTTTATCCTATGTTTTTAATCATCCACACAGAAATGTTTTGCTCCCATCATTGTTTTTGGTTCAGCGAAAACACCAGTTATTTTACCAAAGACAGAAGAAACAACACACGAGTTTTTCCTAGCACAAATCTGACATTGCTGGCATTTTCGTACAAAATTGACATCGAGGGGTGTTTAAATCAGCAAAAATTAAGTTGCCTCCAGTGGGAATCGAACTCACAACACCAACCATCTGTGGATTAGAATTATAATGCCTTGCCCAAGATGTTAAAAAAATTTTTTGAACTATTGATCAGGATGACGTTGGATGTGATGACTACACATTCGTTCTAAGTGATTATTTAATTAGCATACCGTTTTTGTCAGTCACCAACCAGAAAATTATCTTTATCTGTATGCCTTTCTAAAAAACCTTAAACAAAAACATCCCAAACTGCACACTTAACTACTTAACTTAAATGGGTAGAGTTATCCTCAGATTTGGAAATTGCATTGCCAGATTATAACCAGGGAAGACATTTTATGATTTTATTTCCACTGAATTCGGGGAATGACTTTGATGATGTATGAAAAGATTTACCTAAACTATGTCACCTAGTGGTAAGTATGTTGATTGCCAAAGAAAAAGTTGATGTTAGATATCCCTTTTGGCCTTTTTGATTTTTTGTCAGAGAATTCTTTTACTCTAATTAGCTCTACAAGCTCCCGATGGTGTAGCAGCAACACTATGGCCAAATTTGACCACAATGGGTACTTTGGAGACTCATAAATTAAGTCTTAAAATCAAGTGTATTAGATAGAAAATTCAGTTTTAAGAAAAATTGATACAACTGTAAAACATTTCTGGGTTGCTTCCCTCCAAACCCCCTCTTAGGGGAGATTAATTGAGCAGACCTCAGTTAATCTCAAATAAGAAATTCACCACTTTTTAAAGTTCATCAGTATACCATATCTACTAGCAATACTTGATACTTAATGGTACCTAAATTCACTAGTGATGTAGTCTCCCACCACCTGACTGCTAGGTCTCCCCTAGACATCATTATTTTTTGTGATTTTTCTAAACCTTTTCAAGGACATATTTTAGTTCAATATCCAAATACTTTTTGACACATTATTATGTGATGTGCCCCCTTAAGTAGCATTGTTGATTACCTTAATTGTCCTTTATAGAAGTCCACTATCCGAGTCAACCTCTGTCTTCAAGCCATTTCATCAGTTCAAAATCCAAAGCTGTCACAACAGCTTCCATGACATGCCCACCCTCAACACATAAATACCTTGTGAGCATATGTTTTGCATATATCAAAAGAGTTAAGACAAATAGAGTTTAAGTGTCAGAATATGACATTTCGCCAATGTTTGAAAAAGCTCATCATTTCAACCTATTTCGAACAATTTTTGGATTTGGCCTGTCTACCTTCGGTACTGTATCTGCTATTATTTGATATTACGAGCATGTTCCAATTGATCCAAACAAGAGTATCGCCTCGAACCTTACAGGTCTGGAAATTAGTATGGTAATACTCAGCATTTGTTTTTGTTCAACAGATCAGAGTGATATTAATCAATATGGGTTATACTAATGACTTGTATCAAAGTATCATGAATCAGAAAAGTAATAAATTACCGTGAATAAGAAAAATCATAATATTCTTCATCTGCCAGAGTTGGCTGAATTTGATGATTATCATTGTAACCGGAATGTGCACTTGATATTCTATTATTGTTAGCAAACGTTGAGTTAATGTCACATTTCACATTTATTAGCACGGTAAGATAGACTTTTGGACTCAAAACTTGCCTTTTGATGTCACGGTGAAAAGAGACCGAGCTCAATTCTGAATAGTCTTCAAGCGAGTTTCTGTACTTTAATGCTAAGTATAATTCGATTACTCTATGTAATAAATATAACTTTAAGCATCTCAAAATGTCCTTGCATTGTTTCTGCACCTTTGCCAGTTAAACCCACTGATTGCTTCCATCAATAGTGAATTGATCAATACTGTGGAGGCTCACACATGCGCAGTACACAAGACTACATTTGAAAATTCAGACCTTTTTATCTAAAACATTCCACAGTCGATGAAATTATTAAATGTAGTTGAAATGAAGAAAACCTCGTATAGCTCATTCATTACAAAAAACTAATTAAGCGGTTTCCTCAATTCGATGAAAATGTACAAAGATTAAGGCAAAGGGATGGGAATCAATTGACTAATTGGATTGAGTATCCGGTATATTCACCACCACTTCAATGTCTTTTCCAGCTTGTATTGTTCGGCAAATTGATGCAAGAACCCTGACGTTTGGTAACTTCAAGAAAATTCAAACCTCTATCTTGTTGGTAAATTGTTTCTAATCTTTGATTCCATGCAAGTATTCTGTATGCACACAGTATTTAGCCATCGCAATTTACAACTAACTGGTCAATTAGATCTATTATCTCAGATACAATGGGAGTTTGATGAATAGGCTCAAGCTGGGCACGGATATTACATCGGGTAGCCCGTAATTCCCACTTGCTCTGTCATAATGCACTCTTAGATTTCATAGCCGTCACGTCATTTGCTCTCATCTCTGCAGATAAGTATTTTAATTGTCAAAATCCCCCTGGGTGATCACAATTTACCAATGATGTCCAAGTATTTGTCCCGTAAATATTGATGTAATCAATAATACTAGCCTTTGTGGACCTTGCGCCTACTGACGCAATGCCAATTACCTGACCCGTCACTTGATACTCTCTTCACTAAAACAACAACAATCCGTGAAACAATGGAGGCCATTCAGTAATAATAACCAGGCAAATTACCAAAAAGCTAATCTATTATCATAAATACATCACGGCGAAACGGTGGTGAATTTCAAAACACTATTAATGTCTCACATGAAGGAAAGATCAAAATGAGGAAAAAATCCGTATAAATTGAAATGAAATATTCAGTTTGTTCCCCTTTCCTTTTCTCTAAAATCAATCGTCTGAAGTAGTTGTATTTGAAAATTTGCAATGTCGACCTCAAATTGATATCTTCTGATTACATTGGCACGTTAACAAGTTTTCTTGAATATTGTCCTCACTGAATCTATGCAGGAAGCCCACTGTTGTGACCAAGACTTCCCTGATTCTCCGGAAGCCCAGTAATAGGGAAATTATACGTTGGTTTCGGAACTCGGCCATTTTTTGTGTTGCATGACACAGCAGTCACCTCAATGACTATGACAGTTTGTTGGTTGAATATGAAACTAGTTTATGTAAGTTAAGTTATTCAAGAATTCCAGAGAAAACATCTGGGCATTACGGCAGGCATTTGGAGTCGGTCTGACGGGAACCACAAAATAATGATGCTTATTTTTGCGATGTTTTAAGAACAGGTCAGTGAAATCATGGATTGGTGTCTGAATGGAATTCAGTGAAGACACACATCTTTTCATGCTATTGATATTTTTATATTTCCAGTTACGCCCCATCTAACAGCTATTCGTCTATGTTCAATTGTCGAAGTCGAAAGATGTATCGGTCCACTTGAAGAATACGAGAAGGAAAATGTCAGCATATTTCCAACCTTCAACGAGTCTCAACTGAATGCATTATGCAGGTATTGCACATTTGAATATAAATTTAAGAATCGTTAGAACTAAGTATTATAATATTGCCAGGAAACTACAAAATCAGAGGTTATTGTGTCAAATTCAAATGGCACCAGTCTACCAGTAATTCTGCTTCATTCATAAATATTTTTTCTGAAAAGAAAAAGATGGAAAAATTAAAACAAATCAGAAGACTATATTTATTTCAATTTAGACGGAATTGCCCCTAAAATTTATGACACCTAATCAATCCATAATGTAAACTAAAGTAAATTGGGCTCAAGTTTTAAGTAATTTAAGACTTTAAAAATTTCCAACAAATGTCGTATGAAATTCTTATTTGGAATAAGAAGATTTCTTATTTTTGTAAAGAATCTTTCTACCCAAAACTATAGTTTTACCATAATATTTTGATAAGATCAACAAGTTTCAAATGCAATGATTTAATTTCAAATGTTAACGTGCATGTTAGTATACAACCAGTTTCAATTTCACTTCTAATGCTATTTGACAGAAAGTTTGGAAAATATATTGCTTTTCGTCTCTTTCATTAGAAATTTAAGGGTTTCTCTGCCAAACCTAGTAAAAGTTTCGCAAATTGCTTCTCTTTAAAAAGCTGCAAATTTACATTTCTTAACAAATGAGCTATTACTCAAGCTTTAAAATTTTAGAATCTTACTGGCGTTTCAAATATATTTTGGACACTTTTCTGAATTTGGAAGATAAAAACCAAGCCATAAGCTCTGGTAATGACTTGCTTTGCAAAAGTTCTACTGTGGTAGACCTATTTTCATATGATGAAGAAATATGGACTTTCAGAGTGGGAGCCTCTTTGTCGCTTCGTTGCCTCAATAACTGGATGAAAATGGCTAATTCACGTCTGCGTAAGACTGATTTGAGCTCATGAAAACGACCCAAAACCGAAATAAGGCGCTTGGAGATGCATCAATGTCAAGCTTTTACTTTGCTATAGATTCCCAATTTGGTCTTTGTCATACCGCTTAAAAAGTATGTTAAAAGCTACTGATTGAAATGATAGATAAACAGATGAGTTTCTAATGGAGCAAAAGTCACGCGTACTTCAAACCAACGAATTACTTTTAACTGATGTTTTGACAAATGATCTTTCTTTTTCATAAAACATATTGAAACTATGTTCTCTTTTGGTATTGTATATTCTGTACAGCGGCGGATCCAGGATTTCCCAAGGGGGGCGCCAACACACTATTTGACCAATTTTCCCCGAAAACTGCATGACAATAAATAAATTTTGGCCCGGGGGGTGCTTGACCCACAAGTGTCCAAGTTCCCAGTTGACATAGATGTCGCAGAACTAAAACTACTACGAGTTTCATGTCAGTATCAAGGTTCCATTGTTGAAGAAACTCTCCGATTCATTACAATCGAAATTCTCTGCAAATATTAAAAAAAAGTGGCACTTTGAAAATCTGAAGTCCTGAAGTCAAGATCTGTTTTGGTACACGGTCAGCACAGGGTACTTCACAGTAGTCTCTCGAGAAGACTAATAATGACTCTTGCAAAGTTTTAATCAATGATTTTCATTCACTTCCTGACGATTTCAATAAAATTTGGAATCTAATTTCTACTTGGGCACCGGGTTTCAGAGCTAAGAAGACATGACCGCTGGTTGAAACACAAAAAGTTATGTCTAAAAAACTTTCTAAAACAATCCAATTTTACCAGGCCTTGATTCAAGCGAACTTTTTACTTTAGTAGATTAGTCGTCAAATATAGACTATAATGTGACACATGTCCAGATTAGGTATCTTAAGCCACGATTTTATAGATTCGTTAGGCAGCTGCAAGGCACAACGTCTGCAAAATAATGTCATTATCTCAGGAGGACAGATCTTGATATTCGTGACAGGTACATTTTTAAACTTAATTCCAGAGTCACTGTGTATGAACGGGAATTGAATAGTATCACTAATAACATAAATAAATACAGTAGAATGACACTAATTACAGCCTATTAATTAGGAAACAACCTGTGTAGATTCCAGTTTCATATTCAGTTACCTGTAGTTTAAATTGTTGAGAATTATATGATCAGCATACTCTGTAATGCCGCATAATTTACACTTACATCCATCATTTTACTGAACACGATGGGGTTACTTGCTTTGTTATTCCACACTTATTTCAGTGCTCACTCTGATAAATGAGATTTCAAGAGACGTGTTTTTTTCTTTTGCAGGCCAGTGCAACTGGCACCATGTAAAGGAACATGGAGAACATTTTCTGAAGACGAAAACATAAATTATTATACCCCTGATGTGAATTCCAAGAAAAGAAAAGCGTATATGTTTTGTTTGTGCATCTTTGCGAAACTACTCAAAATATTCAATAATCAGAACTACACACTCTTTATCAATAGACATTTTGATTTTCAAGGGAATATCAAAACCAAGATTGCATCATACACTTAGAAGTATTTTCTCTTTTTTGTCGATAGTTCCGAGTCTCACAGGTGGGATTCAAATCAAAGTTCTGACTACATTGCCATTTGTCTTTCTTTGACTTCTGGATTCTAAAGACAGCATTTATAAATCTAAAATGTGCAATCGGTGAAGAATTAATATTTATATCCAACTGGAATTTTAGATTTGGATCATACAATGCAAGAAATAAGTTTATCCAAAACATTGCCATTTTTGTTTTTTCCACATCGCATTTAGTTATCTCTAATGTTTGAGATTCCTCCTAAACACAATTGGTAGCTAAATCTTCAGTGGGAAAGAAGTGGCAATTCTCCACTGATTGCACATTTTAGATCTATAAATGTTGTCCTAAGAAACCAGAAAGAAAAAAGTCAATGTAGTCAGAAGCTTGATTTGAATCTGACCTATGAGTCTATAGTTCCAATGTTTGGCTGTCTTGACAGAATCGTTGTCTTCAACTAATATCTTATTCTGAGGAAATACTCACTTTCAGACAAATGTTCTCCTCAAAGCAAACTAATGTGGGCCTCGTGGGTTCACTCAAAGTAAGTACGGGATAATTTTCTGTGATTACAAAAAACGCAAACGTACTTTCAATACAATCTACCTCTGAAATAAAACAACATGACGCGCTTTATGAAATCAGCATGAACGTCTGTGTTCAGCTTGAACAGTACGTATTTTGCAGATCACGCCTATTTCATGAGGAATCTACAGCAGTGGCGGATCTACATTGGGGCGTGAGGGACGCACGCCTCAGACAATATCCATGACAATTAAAATTAATGCTTCACACGTTGAACGCTTTATTAGACACATTTCCTCTTATTGTGTATTTTCTGAATGGGAAGACCTGGCGTGAATTAAAAGCAAAATGAGGTGACTAACCTATCTCCATTCATAAAATTGTCAGGTTAATTTCCGTTAGCTACTCCCGTGTGTATTTCCTAGAACAAGTTCATTACTGGTAAGGGCTCTAGTAGTGACAGAAAAAATGAGAAGGATTTTCTTGAGTCCCTATTAAAAATAGAGGTCGTTCTTATTCATTCCAATTGTTCATAAAAATACTGGTATCCTCCACCTGACCTATGTCAAGGAATGTGTCGATACAATGCTGGAAAAGGGAGCAAAAGCCAAAGACTGCTGTCTAAATTGAATATGCATGAAGTTCTCTGAAAATTTTATATTGTCGTGTACCTTTTTAAAATTGGAAATCAATTTTTCACCAGCACTACCAAATTATGACTACTACCAGTGGGCTGGATTTTAATGAGAACGTCAACTTGGCGGCAATCTTTGTGTCACGGGTTCATGTGCAGAAACGGTTTACAAGTGGATTCTCTACGTCTCAGCTTCAGGATGAGCAGTGAGCTTCAGCATCAGCAAAAAACCCTGCTCATACCTAAATGAACAGTCTTTCGAGAGAACCAAAACAACAACATTGGGCTGATTCACTGCAAAAAAGACTGCTCTTACCCAAACAAGCAGTCTTTTTGGGCCAAAGACTACTTGTTCAGGTACGAGTGGTCTTTTCGTACTCTAAACTCATGCTGAATACTGATCTTGAAGCTGAGGTTGATCGAAAACACGTTTACAAGATTCTGGAAACTTAATTTGATGAGATTTTCGACCTTATTGCTTGTCCTAAGCCGAAGAAGCTGTAACGATGGCATTACTGTCAACTAACGTTAACTAAATTAGTTGCATTAGAAACATTTCAAGACAGATCTGAGTTCATTTACATTTACGAACCGCACAAAAAAGAACAATATTAATGTATTTTGCATATACTTTTCCTTGATAAATTAGCACAATGAGTGTTTAAGTATAAAAGTATGAAATCTCTGCGACAATAGTTGTTGTTCAAACCGAATCTACATTTGAAAGTCTCCACTGTAATGTCTTAAAAATTCTGAAAGGTTTGTTGAAAGCAAGTCCCTGTTACAAACGATCATAGTGCTACAAGGCTAAACACTAAAAAAAACCCAATTTAGATGAACCACGAGATACAATAGAAAATATGCAGAATTTTCGGTACATCCGAGTAGCCTTTATGTCAAAACTGGAATCTCCCAGGAAAGGAAAACCATAAAGTGGTAACATTCTCTTTTATCACAAAGCAACGGTATTATAGTCTCCGTGACTGTAATTGTGATACAATGATGAGGAAAGTTCTTCTCTTGAAGAATGCCTGTTAAGAAAAGACAATAGTCTGCAACAGGTGGAAATGGTAAACATGAAACACAAGAAACGTGAAATTGAAAAAGCCATTATTGCTCACGTTGATTACAGCATTGTTTTTGTTAAACATTCAGGAATAGCCTGTTTTCACGCAGTTCTGCATGGATAATTGACATTCACTTCATTTCCCCTTAAATTATGAATCTTAAATCATCACTGTTTTATGCAATACCTGGGCCAATATTGTAAAATAAGAACTGATGTATTATAAGTGAGTCTGCTGTAATATTTCCCATGGGGACGTATCACAGATAATGAATTCTTTGTTACTTTGTGCAGCGAGATGTTCTAAAGCATGCGATAAATTATGGTTTTATTTCCTTTTACTGAAACGTCAACAGGTTCTCTTTCAATGAGAACCTCTCATATGTTCGCCAAACCACAAAGAGCTTCATCTGAAGACGAAAATACCCTGCACTGTGTACTTTTATGGCACTTAATAAGGTTTGAGATTACTTGGCTAAACTGAATCGATAATTGCTGTCTTCAATTTCAGGCATCAAGAAGGAACAAAGATTCAGTAAGTAGGTAACTCAGTTCAAATACCTGGAGAGTGTGTAGGTATCGTATTGTCAGCAAGAAAGTCGTAAAAAATCATTGTCGTTCCAGGAAATGGAACTGATGTAAAAAAAAAACCTCTGATGAACACAAGTGGACTGTAAACATCTGAATTAAATTCCAAAAGTCACAGTTGCAGAAAGCCAACATTTTTTGTTCTTTGCTTGCATCTCTGAGACAGTTCATGAAGTTTCCTAAAACGTAGTTAAATTTCTCGAATTTTGCAAAAATATTTTCTGCAAAGAACAGTAAATTTAGACTTGAAAGAGGACGTGATTTGTAGATATGTACAAAGTTAACGTCACAACCATTAGGCTTATGAAATTTATTTAAATTATTTCTTTTATGATTTCTTTCTGCGCAAAATATTACATTCATTAGTGAACTACACAAATCAGTGCACAACTTTGTCTCAGACAAAGTCGTATTTTGATTAAGGGAGTTAAAACTCTCCAAGATTTGATTCATTTGCTGGACAGAAATGTGCTGTTTCTCTTGTCAAAACAGTTACCCAAGAAAGGATCCAAAGTTGGGAAAATATTGTTTTTCGTTTGATCGTGCAGTCCTCGCAATTCATGGTGAGCAAAGGTTCACTAAAAGCAGACCCAAAGAATATTGGATACCTTCCACTTGACACGGGCTTTATCTCAAGCAGCTTGAAAACAACATTAGTGCCTGTCAACCTTATGGCAACCTGTCCCTCACACATGTCGATTTAATGCGCTCTTTTTGAAGAGTCTGATCGACATTTTGTCAATGTAAAACTTTTTAAGAAATGATATTCACATACTTGTTAAGCCTTTTTCCAAACTTTTTCTGTAACAGGTGGTCACTCAAATCGAACCTGCTGACACTAATTACGAGTCTTGGAACTGCTTGACAATGAGAAGTCAAAGACTCAGTTCCAACTAAAGTTTTGGTTACTGGTTAATATTTTTATCCACCCGCAATAATTGAACAAATTTAGCAAGTCGTAATGAAAGGAAAACTCAACTGAAGCTGTACCATTTCTTTCCATCCATTTACTGACACAAAAATCTATTCATCAAACTTATGCATGGGCATGCACCACTGGCTTTGCCAAATTAGTTGAATTAACTCAACTTGGAAAAAGAAGACTTTTTGAGACAGCTGAGCTAATTCGTTACCTGGACTTTTGTCATCACAGTTCATTGAAAATGAAATAATGGCTCTTCACACGTGCTTCCAAAAATACTGTCCATTTGGCAATTTCCTGTTAATAATATCACATTGTGAATATTCTTGACTTTACAACTTATTCGAATCATTTTGCAACTGATATTCCTCTGTAAAAATCTCCATCTTCTAGATCTATTATGAAAAATTCAGATAATCTAAGTAAATTTTAAAAGTGTCATTTCAAACATTTTGGTTGGTATTACAGTAAAATTTCTGCAAAAAGAGAGATATTGCCACAATTTGAAATTAAGTACAGAAATTGATTTGAATTTCCTCTGCCATGTTTAATTTCTGTTTTATTATTTGAATGACAAATGAATCCGTTACAGTGATGGCATATTACTATTTGAACAGTGCATCTGTAAATATCACTTATGAGCTGCAATAAAAGATCAACCTTCCCCTGTCATTTTAACTCACCACAGCACATTCTGAATAACAATTTTAGTTGAGAGAGTTCATTTGATTTCCTCGAACAGTTGGTGACATTTCGTCTAATTAAAACCGAAAAACATTCACTAAGGTACTGGAATCCCATGACAGCCTTATCAGTAACCAGCAATTAATCAGACGGTTCACAAAGTTGGCCTTGGGATTTCCTTCAACAATTTGTACACAGGATTTGGGACAGACAGACCGGCTGAAAAGTTTCATTGTTTATGTTGGTAAACAGATGATAGATCTCTTCTGTCGTTGGAGGAAAGAAACGACTGCTACTTGTGTGCGCTTTCATTTTCGATTTAAGTTATTCCTTACAATTCTCTCGTCGTTTACCGCCAAAATATGCCAATCATGTCTGTCCTTACTAATTTCACGCTGGGTTCATGAAAAGATTTTAATGTCAGCCTTTCGCTGATTGACTCAAAGGAAATGATACGGATAACCTCTTTCGCACATTCTAAACTGGTATCAATGCATTTTTTCTTTGCATCAAAATCGTTTTCATCAACCAGCAACCTTACCCTTTGAAAAGATAGAGTACTGAAATAAGCTGATTCCACGGGTGCCACACAAAAGTAAAATAGTTAGGCCCTGAATTAAGTCAAAATGGGTTTCAATGTATCAGTCTTATGTGCGCTCAAAAGACACCAATAGACAGACCATCTCTGTAGATGAATGTTTTGGATGGATAGGGTGATGTATCAAAAGGCAGAGTTCCCATCACTAAAGGCATATTTCGGTTCTGTTATATCTGAAACACCGAAACAAATAGGAAATTGAAATATACTAAGATGTTTAATTCGGAACAGAGATGCAAATTCCGGCAAAATGAAAACACAAACAGAAACCTAGAAAGACGCACAATTTCTGGAAAGCTGGCAATTAGATAGGCTGTTCAATCCTCACCAAGACTGTCTATGTTAGAATATGCATACTCACATGACTGCAAGCTTGAAATCTCAACAAAACTTGCATGGAAAAATGCTCTACCAGACAAAAATGGACATGTAAATGTACAAATAACACCTATCACTGGGTCTTTAAGCTTTGTGAGGAGATATCCCAGCCATTGGGCTAACACCCTTGGGCTGGGTTTTGTGTGCTGACAAAGCCGAATTCTAGTACAGCTTGTGCATAATTACCACTCATACCTGTTGGCATTGTACTCCAGCAATGACCAGACACAGCATTTGTTTCAAAGATAGCAACAACAACGATGGGTGCTTTAAAATTTGACAAATTTGAGATGTGAAATCTCAGTTTAAGGTACAAATTAAAACTGTACTAGAATTGAAATCATCACATGGTCAGGCCAAACACTGGATTTGATTTGATCTGCTCACAAAGCATCACGTTCGGTGATGGTTCCTTTACCTCCTTGATCACTGTTATGTTATAGAGGGTCACTGAATGGCATTTTAATTGTAAATTAGAAGAACATCATTTCTAAAGATTAGTAACACGCTCTACTTCTGTGTAAAATCAACGTTTGGGAAACCAAATTAGTTTTCAGAGACGGTGTGACTCCACCCTTGGCATGCTGACATTTGTTGTTTTCGCTGAACCTTCGACTTAAATACAATGGCCACTGACGTTGACAGATGGCAATTCACGACAGAAACGATTAGGAATTTTAAACTCAGAAACATTGTAACCTGTAAAGTATTTCACGATATATGTGAAGAGCAGACTCGAGAACTAGCCGTGGAAAACCTTTGTTTACCAATCGATAGAAAATTCATGAGAGAAAGTTTCCTCGTTTGGCTGGTGCTGGCAGTGAATTTGAGATTAAGATCTAGTCCTTTCAGCGGCTCCTGGGAAAATTTCTCAATTCAGCAGGGACAAGAGACTCTAATTTCCTCTTTAAGTATCCCATTTGATCACTTTTCTGTTTGGAACGTGTGGTCTTAACCAATGGTATAACCGGACTTTAGCCGGGAAATAGTAAATTCCTTCAGTTTTGATTACCTTATTCATGTGTTAAACAATTAGATATGGAACTTGCGTGGCTCGTTCTTGCGCTGAAGTCTGTACCAATCAAATTTTCCGTTTACCTTTTATGGCAGACTGTGAGAATCTGAAGTTCTTTGACTAATACTCAATGTCAATTTATTTTTCACTCACAGTGTTTACAAGATACTTAATGGGATACTCATAACTGTTTAATAGAACATCTTCGATACAAATAAATTATGTTTTATAAAATAGAGAAAATAGACCATAAAAAATTGCTGACCTTCAAAGACATGGGCTTCATATTATGTACTACATCCCACATAGATTGAGAATATTTGTGGGTTATTTTGTTTTATCCTGATTAAATTTATCAATCTTTTAGAACACCCAATCTTTCCCCTTTTAAAATTTTGTCAGCTTCCATTACTTTGTTGGCCCATGCAATGCTGCAGTTATTGCGTCGGTGTCCATGATTTCACCGCCGGATTCCAGATCAATGCTAATAATAAAATGTAAAAACAATGCCATGACACTCTGGCAAATTATTTACAGAAGATTAAATTCAATTATGCTAGCCTTTTTAGAAAACTCTCAGTCCAAAGAGGACCGCCTTTCGGTTGTTATTCTTCAGACAAAACTCATTCCGACATAACTTAATTCATTGCGTGTCGCACCTCAATTGCTACCCCCAGTATCTAGAATGACTAGACTATTAAGCTGCTGATAAATAATGCATTTCACAACTTCAATTCACAGGACCCATTCCCAAGACTTTTATTCCACATGAAAAATTACCGAACTTAATTTTAATTATTTGAAAGGGGAAAAATGGAAAAAAATTCTCAAACAATTTTAAATATTTAGTTTTCAAAATATTTATTTTCTGTCACAAGTTTTCATGTAACAGAGAATCTAGGTCCAATTTTGGTTCTCTTGATCATGATGATCCTGTTGGTCATGATGAAATAGTGACCGTTTGTGTTGACAAATTCAGCGTCGAAATATGGCGTCATTTCATTCGAGAGCTTGGAAACCGTTGCTATGCAGGGTTACTTTATTGTAAAAATTCGGAAAATTAGTAATTATCAGACCACCCATCACTTGAAAACTTCTTTTGAACTACCTTTCTGATAATAATTACATATGAAATTCCTCATCAAAATTTGTTTTAATGACATTTCACCGTTTTTATTTGGTATTTTATGGAATATCTTCTGTAATTTGATTCTCACCGTCCAATACTCATTTAGAATAATTCTTTAGTGTCTTGAGCTCCATTCAAAAAGAAATATTCCACTAATGAGTGTTGATTTGAACAAGAAGTAACACATATAAAACATATTGTCGTACACTGCAATAAAGTGCGATTTTTTTTGAACGACCGGAAAAGCGAAGTTACATCTAAACTTCCTGCAGGCTGTGTGGAGAGGCTACTTGCTGCGGAAAAAACAGGTTCAACTGAACTAAACTGTTCAACTAAATTCAGCACCCACAGATTAAGTGAAATGTATGAATGGAATTATTTACTTTGATGTGACAAACTTCCTTTGAAAATAATATTTCAGTCTCCAAAAGCCACAGTTGACTAGTTGGTGACTCGTAGGGGTACCTTATTGATGGAAACGGGGTTGCTGCACGACTTTTTTGTGAATTTTTTCCGCGCAAGGTGAAACATATTATTTTCGTTTGGAGCACGTGAACTGAGATTGAAGCCACACAAGGTGAGATTAAAATGAACCTTGGAAATGGAAGTTGGGGGGGGTCTCACAATGAATTAAGTTTGGACTTGCACAAGTCTGCTAATGAATTAAGTTTGGACTTGCACAAGTCTGGTAATGAATTAAGTTTAGACTTGCACAAGTCTGGTGATGAATTAAGTTGGGACTTGCACAAGTCTGGTGATGAATTAAGTTTGGACTTGCACAAGCCTTGTGATGAATTAAGTGTGGACTTGCACAAGTCTGCTAATGAATTAAGTTTATATTTGTACAAGTCTGCTAATGAATTAAGTTTGGACTTGCACAAGTCTGGTAATGAATTAAGTTTGGACTTGCACAAGTCTGGTATTGAATTAAGTTTAGACTTGCACATGTCCAGTAATGAATTTAGACTGGGTAACAACATTGAAGAGTCACCAAAGAGAATTCTTCACTCCTTGATATTTTTATTACATTGTTCTTTACTAGACGCACAGGTATTGAGTTGCACTATTGCCCCAGGAGTAAATATAAGAGAATTTCAACTCTTAACTTTATGTCATTTCAAAGATAAAGGTTATGGCCAGCAGTTTCACAGGAATACGTTTTAATCACAGAGAGAAATCTATTGTTGCCTGTATAATAATACTTTCAGGCCATTTTCAAAAGGTCATCGCTCAAGTAGCGACAAACATTTTGTTCTGCCGAAGGTGTATTTTTCTGCAGTTTCAATTAGAAAAGTCGTGTCAAAATAAAATTGTGATATTTAGAACGCATAATGCAAAAGTTAAGTGATTTTTATATCATATCAGGACTTAAAGTCAGAAAATTTTAAAACTAGAACGAGCAGTACCAACGGACATGGAAATTAGAAAATTAGGACCAGATCCAGACCTCGCATGGTGCCATTGATTGACTGAGCAGTCAAAATAATAGAGAAAGGAAGTACTGTGGGCTTCTTCGGACTAATGTTTTGGATCTCGTAACGTGCAGCTGCGCCACAAACTCCGTTTGCACCTTAGAATTACATAACCGATAAAAGCTTCCGTTTTGTGAAAACTACCCAGCAATTCTAGAAAAACTTGGAAAGTCAAAGTTGGTTGTGTGTCTCGAAATAAATCCCGATTAAATTTCTGATCAAATCTCTTGTACTGTCACAATAGATGATCTTCAATTTAAGGCCTTTGGGCAAAGAACATCAAACTGGGTCTGGAGAGATGCAATACTTACCTTCGACTCAATTTATCTCGCTGAAGTTGGGGACAAAAAAAGTTTCTTGGCGCACTTCAGTGGTTGTTTGGGAGGCTGAAGCAATGGAGTCTCCATCTGACAACATCCCTGCAATATGGCAGCTTTAACACACCATTACGTAATAAACACCATTCAGTTTCAGATGCGACTCATGTTTTATCACGGTAGATGCAGCAAAAAAGTACTGAAACTGAGACTCCTATCCTTTGCCATTGGCTTAGGAGAAACTTGGTGTCTGTAAATTAGGTCGCTGGACGATTCTCATCAACTACCCAATTTATACAGAAAAGAAAGAGGTAATGTTCATTTCCAAAGGTTTGACAGGAAAATATGGGTTACTTACAACCTAGTCGACCCCCTGGAATTGACTATAAGTACATGTCACACATGTGGACGTTCATAAACAGTTCATTATACACATTTCCACTGGGCTGTGGTATTTGCCATTGCGCCATTATGAAAAGATATATAGCTTCAGTGCTATTAACTCAGAAGGAAAACCTTTATGTTAGTATTTGTCTCTGAAAATTCTACTTTCATGAACACTTCTACCCTATATTTAGAAGCCATTTCTTCTGTGCAGAAACATTAAAATACTAATTGTATTTCAGAGATCATGTTCCTAAGCATTCCTTTTATCCAATCTTAGACAGAAGTTCTTGTTTTTATAAAACAGCGAATTCTTCAGTTTTCAGAAAATTCAGCAATTCTTGAACAATATTCATTCAATTGTTTTCATTGATCTATTTCAAATGAGGAAATGGTAAGCATGAAACAAAAGTAAAAGAGAATTGGAATAAATTCATTATTGTTCACTAGGGCGGCAATATTGCTCATTGACGAGTTCCATTACCATTACATTGATTTTACTCACGAAGAAGGTACATATACTTTTCACACTTTGAAACAGATTTTACAATAGACCTTCTCTCATTTCTTTGTCTGGCAAGCGACATTTTGAATTTTTGTTGCAAGTTTCTGCTTTTATTGATTTAAGTACAAAGCTCTGAAGTAAACAACAAAAAGATTTCTCTGATTGAGTTGCTGTCTGAAGTTGTGGGGTTACTTGATTGAGCTTTTTGAGAGGATCTACTTGAAAAGGGGATGTTTCATCATGAGTCATCAATTTGCAAAGTAATTGATAATAATGTGTCTACTCTTGAGTAAAGGCGTATGTTGAAAAGAGCATTTTCGTTAGGAGAAACTAAAGATAAGAACAATTAGACTGTCATTCATTTACAATGGGGAAAATCTTATGGAAGTCTCCAAACCTGTTGATTGTTTTTGGTGTCAAAATGTACTTTATGATCACATGAATAAACGAACTGCATTTTTTAATTTTGTTTAATTTTATTAATAGATCAAATGTAAGTTAAATTTGTGAGCTTACAACACTGTCCAGACTTTATCAGACAGAAGTTAGAATTGTTCAGACGGTCACGAACTGCTTTCATGGTTTACAAGGCACGAAACCCTACAGTGTCAAGATCGTATCTCATGTTTTTCTGCATCTGTACGAAAACAACCCCTTTATTAGTCGACTCACGTATGTAGAAACTGCTGTTACGCTATGGAGAAAATGATGTTTGGGGTGTTAGTATCGTGGGTTTTTCTCTGGTCTAGTCGAGTTTTTCCTAAATGAATTCTGTGGAATTTTTTGTAACAAAGATTACTGTATTCGAACCTGCTCTCTATTGTGCAAGAGACCAGCATGCTTCTTCAGCACCAGGAACAGGTATCAGAGAGGATCTTTAAATTGACTCCAATTCATGGATCACTGTTTTCTCAGAAACCCCGACAGGTTATTTGACCATGTATGACAAAAATATTAGCCACAGACAGAAGACTTCCCCGCTGATGAAGTGTTTGTCTGATCCAACTAATTACAATTGACCAAATTTCAAAATACAAAAATAGGAAAAGCACGAATCATTTCCAAAAATGACGCTGTGTCCTTGGCCCAATTGGTGGCATGTTGACATCATGGCAGCATTCTGTGTAAACAAATTCCAACCAATGAATGCAGCTTAAAGTAGGCCTGCTTGCCATAAAACTGCCAAAAGCCCTTAACATTTTCCCAAGATGTTAACGGGCTATCGACTCAACCAATAAGGTAACTCTAACGAGCCACCAAAAACAGAAGTCGTCCGATTTTTTGACTGCAGAACTTGAAAAATTCTACATTGGGAGTCTGAGTACAAATAACACATGCTTTACATCCCATGGAAATGGTTCCACTCTCAGTGTTTTTAAATTGAGATGAATAATTTTCAATATTTTCTAGTTGTTATCATTAATTTGGAATGCAAATCTGTTGAAGCTTTCAATAATATTTCTTTAATTTTTCTCTTAGATCCATGCATCTTTAGCTCTCGAATGAAAATCGTGATGTCATTCGAGCGCTTAGAAACTGTTGCCATGCAGGGTTACTTTATTTTTATTTTTGGAGGACATAAGTCCTTTTTGTGGGGCCACTGATACCCATGTTTTGGACTCCCTCTGCTGATGTCTGCCCTGGGTTTCAAAGCTAGGGTAGATCCCTTGCTTGCATGCTTCCTCACCTGTGCACAATGGATTCCCCAGATTCCGCCGACTTCTTGATGGCCAGCATGGTGGCCAGTCGCATTCCCTACATACCACATATGTAACAGAGGTAGGATGCCGGGATTCGATCGGGATACTTCCCACACAGTAAGCAGACGTGCTATCCACTCGGCCATGCATCTAATTCCAATGTTGGGGTTGTGAACTGAACGGTTCCTAAAATTTTATGGTGTGTATGACACAATTAAACTAAAGGTTTCTTGTGTGTGCCAGGACATCTGTGAAACAAAGATATAATGAAAAACATCGGGCATATATATGCAAGTAGCTCATAAATTAATGTATAATTCACAATTTCTCGAATGGCTCGTTTCAGATTAAAGATAAATTACCTTACTTCACTGTGTTCATTTTTGTGATCAGTTGTGGAAAAAGAATCATGAAGAAAACATCTTTACGATATTACAGCAATCCACTATCTTTGAAAGAAAATTTTATCTGCAATTTTTATGATGACAGTAATTGGGAACTTTTATGCAAAGATATTTCTTCCCGATTATTTCATGACGAGTTATCATGCAAACAGGTTTGCAACACTTGCTCGCATTTAAGAACTAGAAAACCGACCCGAACGGCCAAATAGGTCTCCGCACGTTGACAATTTTGACAAGGATTTTTTACCACCTAGACTGAGTACATCACAAATAGTCTCCGTGTGGAGACTAATAACGTTTTGGTGGTATTAATGGTAACAGTATTGGGTAGGAGAGCTTTCAAATTATTTGAGATTATTTTCCTCCTGCTATTGTTTTCCAATCGAAACCATTTCCGAACAAGATCAGGCTGATAAGATTATTTATCAAGGACACAAATATGGAATACAAATACGTCAAAAGAGCAGCACTAAACCTTATCGGATGTTAAAGAACTCGATATGCTTAATGATAGGATATTTTAAATTATTTTCTTTTACTAAGCCAGTGCCTGCATATCTGATTTATATAATTAATGCTGAAGGTTCAAGTATTGAATTGCCCTTCATATCTTATATTTTGTTAGGGTGCGAAGAACAAAAAGGTTACATTAAATATATTAGTTAGTTTTTTTCCTATTCCTATTTCCTATTTCAGTTTGCAGAAAAGTTTCCTTCTGGGGTCAGCTGTGCTGCATTTCGGTCAAAGGCATAACACATGGATCATAAAAGCAAAAAAAAAAGACCGACAATTGATATTTTTCATAAAGCAATATTGGCCTTGATCGTCTTGTGACTACCTTTTGAGCAAGTTTCAGTTGAATACAAACATGTAGAAATAATATGTATAATATGAAATTTTGCTCATTGGTTTTGACCCAGTGATTTGACTACTTAAACTTGACCCAGATGTTGTAAAGATATTCCTGTGTACTTACAATGAAATTCCTAGCTGCAGCTCAAAAGTTATAAACTTAAGAATCAGACACACAGACAGATACAAATGTACACAAACACACAGACAGACCCATAAACAGACAAACTTGACTGAAATTATTACCACATACGTGGATGGTAAATATGAACCTACAACAAGACAGGAATCGTGTATGTAGCAGTGACAGTTCTCCGTTTAATCACTCTGCTCTCGTGGGATAATTTAGCCAGCAAAGACCCTGGGGAATACATATTCTTTGTCGGATCAGCTAAAGCCGAGGCTTTTGAACTCCTCGTCCGAAATTGAAAAGAATAATACGTGCATGATGGTAATAAGTTCTGTTGACCGATAATTAAAGTTCACCTAGTGCTTCCTATCTTTAATGCTACTACAAGGTGAAATAATGAGTAATACTTCGATACCAACACAATCCATTGATAATATTCAGAATGTTATTTGCATCACTTTGCAATCCCATTAACTTATCGCGTTCCTTTCCTGATTCGATATAGTCGGATAAAAATTGAAGGCCTTGCCTAAGGGTGACGTCCTCATACAATGAAAAGCTACGCAGATCTTTCGGGTTATGATGCTGCCCTCGGGTAAAACATTCAATTACCAAGAGATCAAATTGGTATACTCTGAAAAGGCGTACAATACTGGAAGAGAGTAATTGTGAAATTGTCGACAAATATCGAGTTCTTAGCCACTCAGCAAAAATTTAAACGGGTTACCTGTTCACATGATTGAGTGAAATGTTTATTACTTAATGAAGGAGACAGTACATTGGTTTACTGATGGCCTTTAACCCCACACAGTTAACGCTACATACCCCTAGTTAGGGAATTCAATGTTCATGGAAACATTGAAAGGAATTCTCAAGACATAAGTTTTATTAAGAATTGTAAGGAAGGTGACCATGCAATGAGATATTCCCTGAAGTGGCACGAGCTGAAATTCTTTCACTAATTTGTTGAATATTTGATGAAATTGGTAATTAAATAGTCAAACCATGACCGCTTTTAGTTTTTTAAGTTGATTGTTACTTTTATTTATGGGCCAATTTGAGGTAGATCTGTGCTTAGTTGTGGTACATTGCAGGTGATTCACGCAAAATTTAATGTCATTTGTCCTAGTCTCCAAGTATCAAGTGGAAACTTTGTGAAGATCAGGGAAAACCCTATTTATGACAGCTTGTCACTTACATGTGCCACTTACCGTTAATATAAATTAAGTAATCTAGTGTCTGAGGGATTATAGCAATCACTATTAAGCTGATTAAATTGATATAATGCCATCAGGTTAATCTCTAGGTTGTTCATTTCCTTATCCTGTGTTTAATTATGAAGAAAACGACTTGTAAACTACATTTCTAACTATTTATTAATCCAGTAAAAATGAAGCTACATCTTGTATGTACAATGGTCAAGCTAAGACTGAGAAGTGGGTGTATCCCAAACACAAACAAGGGGTGTAACTTGAGCAAACAAAGAAAGGGGTGTGAATGCCAGTGACAGGTCAAGTATCTAAACAATAATCTGGAATGCAGGAGGTGATGCTCATAAGTGGCAAACATAGAAGTGAACGTGTGAATACTGATATTGCAACATCCTGGATTTTCTGTATTTTGCTATGTTGAAGAAAAAAAGTGTTTCTTTGTGTTGACAAATTCTAATCGAGGTTTGAGATTGTATTGTCCACAAGGAATTCCCGTCAACACCATTGATTCTGGTTGATTCTTAAACTTCACGCAAAAGTATGGTGATTTATCTGACGATATTGGTCGGGTGTATCATGTAATATTATTTGTTTGACAAAATCTATGGAAATCTTTCACGAAAACTAATGGAAGAGGGGCATGTAGTCTTCAAAACATTTCTTACATGGGAGAAGATTTTATTTACTCAATTTTAAAGAAACTGATGATCATTGTGAAAACGAAAAAAGATCCTACTGCTGGACAATTGTCCAGATTCCCTTAGTTTCCCAGCAATTCAGGTGTTTTTGTATTCCCTGGGGAAAGTTTTGTCTTCTCTGGCTTTAGGTCCACACCCGGAAATGTTGTTTTCTGCAAGAAGATTCCAGTAAAGTTCATATTTCCCCTATTATCTGTGAGGAAACGTTATCACACAACTTGGAAATGCCTGTTGTCTCGAATGATAAATTTCTATAGCTCGACTCAATGAATATAGGGAAAAGTAGCCAACTTGGAAGGCTTTGTTTCGGGTCATTGCACAATTTTACGTCAACATGTATCTCAATGAGAACATCCTACTTTGACATTGACTTCGTTTAACAAAAGAAGTTAACTAAATTTCCCTTAATTCACTGCTTCGTTGGTGAGAAACTTAAATGGAAACTGTTTCGCTTTGCGTGGAATGTCGTACTCAATGAATATGTACCTATTTATTTGAACAGGACCTTTAAAGGTGTGGAGAAATGTTTAGCTCCATTAAAACCAACATGTTCCCCCGCAGCCAAGACTCAGTATGAGGGAGTGGAGACTGCATCTTCATTCATGTGCACTGAAGGAAAAGAAGGTAGATCAGTCATAATTTATAAAACTAATGTTTACTGCCAAACCGTTCATTTCCTTTCCAATAACAACTTCCATCGCCAATGACAAAAAATGCTTTTCACAGTGTAACTTCAAATGCATATCGTTCCCTGTGAATGGAATAGTCTCTGAAAATTAAAACTAGTAAAGCCATCAGCAAATATTTTTGACAGTCTAAAAATAAGTATCAATCTGATCCAGTTGCCACCCACGGCGCACCAAAATAGAACATCAATCATTTCTTAAAGTGAAATCGAGATATAGCCGAATCAGAAAGCGATGATTTCTCAGGATGTTCACTATTTGAAGCTCTTCGTTTATCCGTAATTGTGTTACAGCAATAAACGAGTGGTCTTTTCTTTCAGACTTTTTAAAATTTAGACAATGTTTCGCAAAACCTGCTTTGGAGACTAGTGGCAGGAAATGCAATCTGACGTATACACTTGAAATGGATAAAGCTATGGACACTTCGAATACCGTAAAAATTAGGAGGCAATTAGTGTGCAGGTATGGTTCAATAGCTGTCCAACTGAATTTTTGAGGAAAATAGTGATGTGCAGATAAATACCTAGGAAATAAAATTTCCATTCTTTTCAGATCGACGAAAGAATTGATGTCCTGTGTGTATGATGTGGCTAACACTCACTGCGGATCGAAGGCTGCTGACTGGATGTACACCGTCACTAAACACATGTTCTCGCCCTTAATGAAAGAAATTGGATGTAAAGCCGGTTAGTGTATCGTCAATTGCATTTGTCGTTAGTGTAAAAATCATTATTGTTAATTTCAATCTGGAGCGGCGAAGAAAGTTTTCGAATATAATTTGAACGAAGTGTTTCAGGTTTGAATTTGATAGCCTTTTCCGACGGTAATGACTTCTCACAGACGCAAATCATTTGAAGTCGTAAATTCTTTGTTTTCAGAGTCGAACGTTGGTATTGCCATTATCTTTGGAACAGCTTTCGGACTTTTTACCATCATGATGATCATTATCATAGCCAGTATTGCCTGCCGACGGAACCAAAGGACAAATCAGAACATTTTCCCCATGGGCCATTTAACCCAATACCTATCCTTCTGCGGCAGGGGGAGAGAGAAACATGTTACATCTAAGTCAGCCACTAGCACGAGAGAGAGAGCATACAGTCAGAGTACCGTCGTACCGAACTTTACGTGCATTGAAAACACTGATAGCCAGCAGACCCCGCAGGAGGATACGAACCCTTCTGGGTCGGAAGGACAGAGACTGTTAACGGTGGGAAGCACGGATGGTGCGGCGGAAAGCTTAAGTGCGCTTACGGACGCTGAGAGTCAGTCGATGAGTTCTGACGTGAAGAACAATGACTCCGGTACAAAACTTCAGTGAAAAACAATGAACATATGTTATACTTCTAAAATATGTATGCCACTCAGGTGGTTGTATTAATCTATCATATGTACTATCAGAGCCCGGAGTACTGCAACTGCAATTACAGCTTCTTCTGTCGTTTTTTTTATCATCCAAATCTGGTGCATTAATGAACCTTTATCAATGGTACACTACTTTGTTTGGGTTTATGTCTAGAAAATTGTAAATGGATAGTTCTCATCCTTTTTCCGATGCAAGTTCAAAACGCGCAATCATTTTGTAGCTTAGTTGGTGGTCCATGAGTTGTACTTTTGCCTAAAGTTGCACAAGCCTAAATGTTAACGTCCAATTGGATTGCTTGAAGCTCATCTGTGCATAATATTGTTAAACTATTTACATCATGATAAATTTACTGAATAGAATATTATTCAATAAATGGACTAAATGTTAAGTATTGATTAAGAATTATTGCCTTTTGATCTCTGGCAAGACTAAAGCTGGACTTGATCAATAATATGGCTTATTGAAATGAGAATAGTGTAGAAACTAGAAAGATCCATTATGAATGAAGTTGATTAGATATTTAGTAACAAGCATTAACGTTTTATATTGAAATCTTAGTTGGTTGTATTGTTTGTTATTCTAAAATTGATCAGTGTTGTACATACACGGGTTATATTCAAACGGAACGAATGACTTCTTGTCTCCGCAGAAAAAGTAAAAATTGAGTACATATTCAAGAAAAAACTCAATTCCTACATCTATGTTTCAATGGATGATGACACAATCAAAATTCTGAAGGAAATTTAGTTAGTAAATTCCCATATTTGAGAAAATATAGTGAATTAACCAATATCCCATGATCTAAAGTTGCATTTTTACAGTTATGTCACTATATTTTCCACATTAGACAACAAGTAAAATATCTTCCAGGATTGCTGATTGTCATTATCCACTGAAACATAGATATAGGAATTGAATATTTTCCAAAAAGTGCTAAATTTGGATGTTTTCTGCCGAAACAGGAAGTCATTCATTCCGTTTGAATATAACCCATGACATATACATGTGTGCTTTTTAAAGTGTGCTGAGCTTCTTTTATGACAATTTGAATCATAAAATAAATTTGAACAAATCGAAGTTTCGTTTACCATTCATTATGGAGTATCTCCATTGAAGAATTATCTGCAGATATGGAAAGAACCACGACTTTTCGAGAAAAAACATTTGGAATTTATCCAACAGCTTACGAAATAAGACAAGCCATCGAGAGGGAACAAATTAAATACGGTAATAAGAGAAAATGTTTTTTCAAAAATACATACCACGACACAGAACTGAATATATTTCTCTTGTAAAGATTGCATTCGCACCTTGAGTTCACCAAAAGTTCTTGAACATTTGAAAATTATAGAGGGGCTGGGATGACTCTGAATCTACTAGTGTACATAGGTACTATTTTCACAGGTTTGTGTCTGTCCACAGGGGAGGGGTGCCCCGTAGTCTCTGGTCCCAGGACCCAACCAACACAGAGAGGTACCCGAGGTAGGGGAACACGCTATGTTTTAACCTATGTTTCCAAGTGAATTGTAGCCTATTTGACTGAGGACTGGAAAAACGCGAATATTCGCTTTGTTTGAGTTGTGAGTTGTCGGTTTCCGTTCTCAGTCTTGAGAATGATATGCATGCACATATTATGCAGTAGAGGTTTTCCTAAATAACACAAATCTGACATTTCTGTACAAAACTGACAACAGGGCTTTGAAATTTCATCAAAAAATAAAGTTACCTCCAGTAGGAATCGAACTCACAACACCAACCTTCTATGGATTAGAATTCTAATGCTTTACCCACTCAGCCAATCTGTCATTCCTTGCCAGTCTCAGATTTCATACCCTTATAAAGTCATGCTCTATTGAATCTTGAAATGATCCAAGTCCAAAAAGTGAAGTGGGGCATCAATACATGTCTCTGTGGCTGAGTAGGTAAGACATTAGAATTCTAATCTATAGATGGTTGGTGTTGTGAGTTCGATTCCTACTGGAGGCAACTTTATTTTTTGCTGAAATTTTAAAGCCCTGTTATCAGTTTTGTACAAAAATGCCAGAAATGTCAGATTTGTATTAATTAACAAAAAACTCGAGTGATATGTATGATGATATGCATAGCAGAGAATGATATATGAATGGTTCTACAAAAATGTGTAAATTTTCATCACACTGACATAAAACATGAAAATATTCAAGTTTAAGTTTTGAAATATAGAAATTCATTACACATTTCAAATATAACATCCCTGTCTATGAATTGAAGTCATAAATAAGTATTTAAACCATTTCTTTCTGTGAAAAATTGAATATAAATCTTTACATTCTATTGCTTTTCATAGCCATTTGTTATGGAAAAAGTTCCAAAACTTTTCACAACACTGCTTCAATGAACATTTCTACTATAATAATCATTTAAATTCTTTCAACCACAAGAATTCAATATCATCTTCATCCATACCTGCTATTATTAATTAAAAAATAACAATCTGAAGTATATAAAGAAAGAAATATGTTTTTCAAAAAAATTCTTTGTATTTTCAAAATTAAATTTAAATACTTTCATACAAGATATAAACCCTAATTTCTTCCTCAAATGATTTTCCCCCATAAATAATTCTTACACATGTTAATACCTGAACCTAACAAAAACTTTTTCCATCTTTATAAAGTTTCTTTATGGTCAGTATACCTCACAAAAGACATAAATTCATACCATCACACACCATCATGTCATTTTGGTAATGAAATAAGAAGTAGTGGATCCAGGAATTGGTCAAGGGGGGCCCCAGAAATTTTTTCTGAGATTTTGTCAATGTAGTGGAGTGGAGTTTGGTGAGTGAAGTGAGCCAATATTGGCTGGGGTCCAGGGCCTGCCTATAGGGCCCTGGAAGCTCTTGCATTTTTAACTCTCAAATATGCATTCTGCCATTTTTCCTGGTACTTTTTCTTCAATTTTTTGAATGTACATTTGTGTGGGTACATTACAAAATATCTATTTCAATATGAAAGATTCTGGCCATTTTGACAAATACAATGTTCCTTTTCCTAATATGAGAAAATGAAGGGTCATATTTGTTCTTTTGGTTTAGATTGCAGACACATTAGTTTGTAAGCCAGGGGTCCCAGAAGCTGTTGCATTTTTAACTGCCAACTATGCATTCTCCCACTTTTCCTGGTACTCTTTCTTCAAAAATTTGAACTTGCATTTATGTAGGAAGAGTACAAAAATTTTAAAATATTCTGGCTATTTTGAAAAAATTGTTGTTTTGGTTAGGTTTGCAGATACATTGTTTGTAAACCAGGGATCTGGATTGTCTTGGGCCCAAGAAACTGTTGCATTTTTAACTTCAAAAAATGTATCTTCCTATTATCCCAGGAAAATTTTGTTGAAATGTCCAAAAAATTTTACATACAAATCTAGAAGAATGAGAAAGCAATATTCTTGTTGAGCGAAGTGAGGCTGGAATTTTTTTTAAAAATACAAATTTAGGGCCTAAAATTCATTGTTTAGCTCTTAGATTGTATACTGGGCCTTCAAATATCAAATACCATATCAAATCACTGTTGTATATGGGTCGCCATTATGACAGGTATTTAGTGTCGCCAGAAATGTCTGTTTGGCTGCACTTGATTAATCGCAGTTGATTGAACTGGCGGCTTGGAGACACGCAGTGCTTGTAATCATGAATTTTGCAACACAGATTTAAACTGGAGTTTCATATGGCATTTTTGGTAGGGTTATTTCCCTATGGTCGAATCATTAATGATAAAAATTTAAAGATAATGAGGAATAATCAAAATTATCTTTTTTCATTAGAAGTACCGAGAATATGTATAATACTACCATATTCATAATTTTTGTACAATTTCTTAACCTATTCTCAATAAGGTAATGGCGTTTTCCCGTAAATACACGAAACTGGTAATTTGGCAAATTTGGCATCAGTTCAAATTTTATTTTCTTGTACTTAACCTTGACTGCTCGGTTCTTTTGAAACAATAGAAGATTAATTAAGTAGCATTTTCTACCAAACTTATGAGTGATTGTCATACATTTAACAAAGGAAATAAAAGAAAAGAAGTAGAGTCTACTTGGCAGAAATACTTTCTTTTGTGCTGTTGATAATTCCGAAAAAACTCTATTAAGAATAGGATAAAGAAGCTGCACAGAATATATCAAATCTTAAGCTAAATGTTTATATTGGAGCGAATTAAAGTTATTTGTGATGTAAAAATGACACATGAGAGATTTCGAAAAACTTTGAAAGGTTAGATTAATTTAAAAATTCCCTTGGAATTGAGGCTTTATCCTCCAGGTCAACGATGCTATTGTGGACACGTGATGGAAAAACCTTAAATTAACCATAAATTGCTGAACGCTGAAATTTGTCAAAACATGTGCAATGCAACAATATCAGGCAGTGAAAGTTTCACCAGGTGGCTCGTTGGTGCGAGGGGTGCAAAGGGTGTGAGGGGTGCGAAGGGTGCAAAAGGTGCAAAGGTAATTATAAACTAGGTTTTTGGGTCCCCACCACACTAGGTCATAAAATGTTTGA
>JBCAUG010208401.1:0-19248 GCA_038406175.1 Haplosyllis leylae | reverse complement strand
TCAACTGTTTTTTTTCTCCACTTTGCTACATGGCGGGCGGTATGCCTCTTGCGTTCACGCAGGAGGACTTTCTTGTTGAGGGTAAAAAGTAGTTAGCAACTGTGATTATAATAGCACGGTTTGATTTTATTCATACCCAGTACTATGTGCATGGCAATGATTAGCAGATTACACATGCATATTCAATATGTCAGTGTTGGTATTATCCATATGAAAAGGTGTTTTCTGTCCAGATACGCATTATTCTAGTATTATTTATGGAGGAGATCACTTCCAAGTGGTCCCAAAATTTAAAGTTTTTTGTGCAGAAAGTTGTTTTTAGAAATAAAATTTAAGAACTCTGTAAAAAGATAGACTATACATTATAGTATGAAAATAATGTGTCAGTTATGTGATATTTATTTTTGCTGATGAGCTCTTTGAAAAGTATCTCAATTTACAGGTTAATTGTTGACACTTCATCCCTCCTGTCTCTGGCATGTCATGTGGCTGAAAGGGTAGGTTTTATTTTTCGATACTGTAAGAATGGTATATACATGTAATTGACCAGACCAAGCTGGGCGGAGGGCTGGGTACCCTAGCTGAGTGACCAACCCCTACCCCCTCCCCTAAACAGGACCTGCCCAGATATGATCCCGGACAGGACATGGGCAAGACATACCCTACCCCCTACCCCTGTGGACAGACAAACACCTGTGAAAACTTTATCTCCCTCCACAGACTTGCAAACACAAAATCTAATCCTAGAATTATAGGTCTTCTAATCTTTCTACAAATGATAAAATTGTGTTCAAAAGGGGTTTCTTCAATTTGCAATTTACAGTTAACCATTCCCAATGGACATGTGTCCTCTCCAGGGGCAGACATCACATTTAATCCATAGGGGTTTCAGTGAACTCGTGTGTCTATGCAAGTCTGTGCGTCCCACGTCCGCAGGTACGTGGATCGAAAAGGCTCGACTGCCATGCTGACCTCTATACAGTCAGCGGGTGTCACACCAGAGGTGAATCTGAGGACCACATAAGCGAGAAAGCACACAATGTGATCCACTCTGGCTTTGAAACCAGACATCACCAGAAGTTCAAAACAGGGGTATCAGTGGCCCCACGAAAGGGACTTATGTCCCCCAAAAACTATTACAAAAAATGTCTGTGCCTCCCTTATCCACAGTACATGGTCGGTAAAAAGTGGTACAACCATCATTGTAGAGGGATCCCAATTTTGAGTCGTACTGCTGGACATTCTGCAAGCAGGTGTGGCACTGTTTCACGAACGCTGCCATAGGATGATGAACTGTATCCGACACGCGTTTAAGTTGTATGTTCGTAATCAGTGTAAAATTAAGCAGTCGGTATTGGAATGCTTTGAAGATAGATAGTGTAAGTTGTGTGGTATCCATAAAATTGTCATTCCAAACCTCATCTGACACTTTTCGTAGAATCATCTCCCACTGATTTGATTTGATGGTTTTCTCAAGAAGATAGTCGTAAGCAAATTTAGCCATTTTTGCCTGCTTACAGCACTTTTGGATAAAGGTTTCATAGGGTTTGGCCTATTCTATTTTTAAAAGCCACTCTTTTGGTATGGCAATGATTGATGCGTGTTCAAGAAAGGTCAGGTAATTAGATATTTGTTATTCAGTTCAGCCATGTCTTATTTGTTGACTTAAACAGATCTGCCACTTTTTGTACCTTTTCCATCACATTCGCCCATTGAGAGATAATTGCCGCCCGCATACGAAGTTCGACGGGAGGTTATGTTTTACACGTGTGTGTCTGTTCACAGGGGGGTACCCCTGGTCTCTGGTCCCTGGTCCTTTCCCAAGGGGTGCAACAGTCAGGCCTGTAGTCGGGGAGTACCTCCAGATAGGATAGTGGTACCCCCCTGGACAGGATAGGGCTACCCCCCCCCCCGGAACAGGCTATGCCTCGGGCGGTACCCCTCTTGTGATCATGCAGGAGGACTTTCTTGTTTTATTTACAATTTTTAAAATTCGAATCGCACCATAAAACTGCTTTAAAAACCTATGCTGTGCCAGTTGAACTATAACAGTTGATTTCACTCCAGTGTGATAATACTACAATAGAATGGTTCTATACTTTAAAGCATCTTCCTTTTACAGGTTACATATTACGAAGTATTGGTTTAGGTATTTGTGTACATGTAGCTAGCAGGTGAAACAATGAATTATCATTCTCAGCTAGGTTCATAATCTTCGCAATTTTAAGGCTTTTATTTCATTAATAGATTATGAAGTTTCACACCACCATTGACATTGTTTTGTATCAACCGATCCATTGCTATTTTCGGTTTTCCCAGACCATATAAAGTTAGTATTTATCGTATTATATTTTTAACTACAGATAGAAGATAGATAAAAGATTCTTTTTGTGTTTGAAAGAATCATAGGTCAGGGGTTGAAATCAGAAAAATGTCTTTGTAGTCTGTCATTGTTGCAAACATGAGGACCAGCAAACCAGTCAGCCAAATTGTGGTAAGTTTTGCTGTAGTTAGTGTGAAGTAAATCACACAAATCGCATTTTACTTTTGGGCGCGTAATTAACTGGGTCTCAACTCTCCATTTGGTTCTCCATGCAAAGTACCTGAGGTATTCATCAAAGTTTTTATCCAGGTGCAAAATATAGTCAGCAAGATCCTGTATAGATTTGAAGTCGAAGACATTGATGTATGAATTTGCCGGTAAATATTGTTTCACTTTCGCATAGGACATGATTATGGGTACTGAAGGTGTGTTCATGAACTGAGCTGCTTTTTCTGTTATATAATCTTCACACAGACTATTCTCAAATGCAAGATGGAATTTGTATTTTTTGACTATATCGTGCAAGCAGTAGAAGTTTTTGCCAGTTTTATTCTGATTTGTCCAAAACCAATTGCATGTTCTTTCTAAAGATTTGCCACATCGTCCGTAAATATCTACGTTTACGTACTTCTTCAGCTCCTGTACAAACTCCATTCTTTTCAATGTAGCATGACAATGACTAACGATCCAGGCAATCTTTTTCCTTGGTTTGTTTACTGGTAAATTAAGCCTGAATAGAAAAAGACACAAGAGAATAATTGGCATTATATCTCTGTATGATGCCAGATGGTCAGTTACTTTTGACTGCTTCCACATTCAGAAATAGAGAAATAACGACTATGAGTGTATTATCAAACTGGAAAGGCCTCGAGCATCTTGCTGTGAGTGGTCCTTTGTTTGATAATACAAGAATAGAAGTTATTTGTCGATTTTAATAAATGACAATAAAGTCTATTATTTCATTGTTGGTTTGAACAAAATTCACCAAAACTCATATACACAAGGGAAGACTCCAGTGCACTAATATGTGAAAATTTCTTTGTTCTTGGATAAATACTTCATGGTATTTTTAGCACTTGAAGGCAACATTATGAATAGAAAAATAATTACAAAGGGGGTACCCTATGAACTGGCCAGTTTGGTGGGAAGGCTCATTTGGAGTCATGATTGTGTACAGTGTGGTTCTAATGTTGGAATTTATGCTGATTTCAATGTGATGGAATACAAGGAAGTTTTTAAGATATCTGTCTGAAATTTTGTCTGTCTGCTGTCTGCATATAGGTCTCATACTGTGCCAAAGGATTAAGTTCTAGTGTGATTATTTTTGGTTTTGTCGAGGTTTGAAATATGGAATTTTAGCTGTGTGGTAACAAGATGAACCGACTTCAAAACAAGGCAAAAATTACTATATTTGGTCAATTTAAGCATATATTTTTCTATTTCTGATTTCATAAATGTATTTAGAATGGTAATTACACCCAGAAAACATGTATTGTACGACCTATCTATTTATTTGAAATTTCAGGTTAGGTGCATAAAAGTCACTTATGACAGGTGTTACTCTTTTTGGCATTTGAATAGAATCTACTGCTATTGTTTCTTAATTGCCTTTTGAAGACAAAGGGACGTAGCAGTGGATTCTACAAAAATAATCACACCTCTCATGAATAGCGAAAAGAGCCAAGAGTTTATTAAAGAAGGTGAATGTGGTATCTTGTCACCTTGGCAGGCGACTTACTACGTTTTGTTTGGGGATGGTGTTGGCGGGATACAATAAAATCGGTAGCTAATGCATGTTCTTTACTTACCAACGACATGTTAGAACTTTCTTTGCTGTATTTAATGTTGATTTCTTAAAAATTCTAGCGTGCCGATCAAGACAGTTGAGCAAGAGGGTTTATAATGTTGGGAAGGAAGGAAGTAAATATTTGGCAACTAAAGTTGAAAGTAAGACACTGCGTTGTGAACTTTTTGAGTTTAAAAACAAAGATAGCAGAAATGGGGTGTGTTTTTTTAATTTGAGTTTTATCGTTTCATAGCAAGCTATAGTTGATGACACTCACTGTTGTGTGGACCCATTCTTTCTTGGCTGAAAGTCGAAAAACCTCAAAACAACATCGGCGTCTTTTCTGAAAAGAAAAGGGTTAAGTACCCATCAAAACATTTTTGATTATGGAGTAAAACATTTGTATTTTCTTACACAATAAGCATTTGCAAGGAATAACCTGAATAGATTTTAACAAGTTTTAGAATTAATGTTTATTATAGCGAGTCGATGGAGCTTTTGTCTGTTTCAGATGACTTTAGCTGAATTTGCAAAAATCACTCAAATCATTTAAACTGGCGATTTCAAAGACTTTTTGTCAGCATTTTTCATTTCCAGGATCAGATACTTACACTTCTACCGAACAAATCATTCGCTTAAATCATTGATTTACTGTCGAAATAAGTGAAATTAAAATAGAGCAATAAAGTCCTCCTGCGTGACCGCAAGTGGTATACCACCCGCTGCGTAGCAAGTACTCGCTCTCCTGTACTGTCTCTGGGGGAGGGGAATCCCCGGCTGGGGGGTACCAGAAAGGCCATGGGACCAGAGATCAGGAAAAGAACCTTGGACTGGGGTACCCACCTATGGGACATGGGACCTGAGACCAGGGAAAAAACCTGGGACTGGGGTTCCCCCTCTGTAGACAGACAAAAAGACAGACGCTTGTGAAAACATTACCTTTCCGTCGTACTACGTAGCGTATGGTAATGAGCAATAAGTCTGTGACAGACCTGTAGGACCATGTGACGTTGAAGTAATCCCTTGCGTTGGGGTGGTTCAAAAGACGGTACAGCTGGTGAATATGTTGTAATTTTTTAATTGGCGGTTCGTACTGCATCGCAACGAACAACTGGTTCATGTTTGCACGTTTGGGCATGTCTTCGGGCTGTTAAAGATAAAATATTGGTAATAAATTTTTGAGAATGCTTTCAAGATAAACGGGACCAAGATAAATGGAACCCGGCTAAACGGGACTACTTAATATTGTTCGATTGTGTAGATTCCCAATCTCAGAAATGTTCCGTGGCACTTGGACACCATACAAAAGTTTTGTACACGACTTAAACTCAATCCAGCAACTTGTAAATTTGATCAAGATGTAACGTAACACACCAACTTCGCAAGTGTTTGGAAATCTCACCTCCATGAAATTCAGGTTTCTTTTTACAATCACAGCATCGACCTTTGATAGCAGTGATGCATCCTCGGTAAACAGGCATCTGTTTCGACACTGCAATCCAAATCTCAAGTCATATGTGCCAAGTTTGGAGTCTGGCCAAGCAAGTACAATTTTTGGACGGTTTTCTTCCATGGTCACTTTGTAATCTTTAAATAATGTATATTTTTTTTCATAATTCACCACAAGAAAATGTTTCCGATGTGGGAGTTTTCTGCGATCATCACCCCCTCTGGAAAGGAATCCACGCTCTTAATATCCCTGAAGGAACCTCTTGACTCTACTCGATGATGCAGAATTACTTTTGGGAAACCCATTGTTTGGAATAAGTGCCAGAATCTTACATGGTAATTGTTGCCTTCCTTCAGTTAACACTGTGGGCCTCTGAAACACTTACTGTAAATTCACTTTATGCCCAAGAAAATGGAAGTCGTCACATTTTTGAGAATTATAGTAAATCATTTTGAGAAAATGTAAGTACAGTTGGCAAGCACTGTACACAAGTTAAGTGTGTTTGACCTTATATTTTGAGTTCGAAATTTCGAGCAATCGCCTTCAACAGCGATGCTTTTGTGAAAGCAAGAATGAGGAAAGACGAAAAAAAAAACTTGCCATATGAGAATAATATTAGTTTCAAGTTTTCTGAAACTATGAGTGTCGCAAGTAGAGAAGTGGCCACAATAATTGCTACCGTAGTCGCAAATCTCTTCATTTTTGTTATCTCTAAAACTGCAAATCGAAAATAGTAATGAGATTTATAAAAACAAGAAATTGACATCGCTAGAATCATTACTCGGGTCCACAGATTTATCCCCTTCTTGTAACCAACTTGCATATTCAGGACAGGGGTTGGTGAATGGGAGCTTGGACATGTATGAACCTTGGGGCGGATCGTCGTTTGGAAGTGTAAATGTATATTTTTGAGAAAACCTTGACACCCAGATCCCAACCCTGTTCATTAAACATTAAATCATGATCTTTGTAGCAGACTACTGTACACATTGGTAGATTTTTTTCTTTTCCATGCAGTTTTTGGGGAAATTAGCCAAATATCAGTGGTTGACCGCCTCTTATGGTTGACGCCGCCTATCTGGTAAATCCTGGATCTTCCATTGGTACATGCCTCAAGGCAGACTGCTGCACAAACCTATACGGTATACGCCGTATTGACTTTCCCGCGTATACTGGAATTAGAATGGTGTCTCCCCACACCCCTTCCCAAACATTCAGTATGGTCAGTCACTGCACCTTTACAGAACATACTAACTGGTATTTGACATATTTTAGCCAAGAGTAAATTAGGCAGGCTATTTCAACACATGCAATTACTACGTCTTTTTAACCCACCCAAAAATAGAGTGTCCAGTAACAGACGAAAATGTTTAAATACTTTAAGGGCGATTGTTATTGAAACATACCAGTAAATGCCCCAGTGCTTCAACCAAAAGAGGGTGATGTTGCCTAAGATTTTTCGGTATGAAATTTAAAGCTGGGCAATTTCACCTCGACAAATGCAATACAAATTCGCCAAAGTTCATGAGGAGAAATGTAAAAGAGCCATGCAAGACCTACGTACCTTAGCTTCTGGACATCCACAAGGTTCACGAAGTTATTTTGATACACGTTTACGTTTTCATACAAAACTATTGCAACATTCGTACAAATAGTAGGAATTTTGCAAAACTGTACGCTCTACTAAAAATTGTCTTTGATGCTTTTGTATTTGTTATGTATTTGTAAATTCTGAAATATTAAGAATATTTAGAAACAGATAAAATATCCTAAAACTTATAAACAGCTACGAACGTTGCGTACAATCGACATTCTGGGTGTCTCTTGTTTCTTCGAATGCAGCAAATCATTGATGTTTTCTGCTTGTGAAATTTATTTATCGTGGCACATCCAGAAGTTAATGAAAACTCGGGATTCATGAGGGCCGATATCAAGATGAAAGCCCGTATGGAAGAGGCCCTTTTATTGTTGTCTAATTGACCATTGGTCATGTTGAATAACCAGCACTTTTTGTTGAATTCAAAAAAAAAGGGTACGTCTTGCAACAACAGCTTTGTTCAAACCATTAGATTTGTCTTGTTGATTGTTTAATTGTCAATATTTAAATTATTAGCTGGGAGTAGCCACAAATGAAATGAAAACAGCTTGGAAATATTTTTTGAAATTGTTGGTAAATTTTTTGATCTTCGGTGATCTCTGACTAATTATCTGTGCAGTTTTACGACAAAAGAATTAGATGTTTTATATATATGAAACGTAACAGGGCGATGTGTGTCTGGTTTCTTTGTATCTTTCACAATGAAATATTTCATAGATTTTACAATGATGACTTGTCAGCAGCAGACTACAACGTTACATACAATTCGCACTGCATTCTTATTTCCGGATTCTTCTTTGCGACTCTCTGTGGAGAATGATTTCATACTTCTGCATGGGATATTACCAACATACCAGACATACGTAACTGACAGATGGATTACAATGAAGCTAATACGAATAAATATTGAGGCCAATTAGATTGATGGCAGCAAAGGTTCACGTGAACGCCGATTTCTTGTAGTTTGTAGAGCACGGATGGCCAGTAAATTGTTGGAATGCATTTTCTTTCGCGAATTCAGGTGAATATCAGAAATACAAGCACACGTTTGCTTCTTTTTACGATGAGGTTGCTGGTATGGCTATCAACACCATATGCAAAAGCGACGTCATGATAGGTCTGTGTATACGCAAGAACATGTCACGCCCGCGCTTTCCCGCCCACCCCCTTCGCTCTTTGCTTCCTCTTGACCTCTCTAGATACATTGCACTTCACCCACCCACTACCTTCTATTATGTCTGTCTCTCCTTGCTTGACAACAGTGTGACTTTGAGTTCACAATACAAACTAATTAGTGGAGATGTGGCATTGTTCTGTCGCTTTGAGCAGTTGGCTGAATCGTAATAAGTCATTAGCGTGTATGTCTGTCAGTGTAAAAAGCGCTCGTCAATGAGGGGATTCTCAATTCTGTCATTCTCGCTATTTCTCTCGTAATGTATGTGCGTCATAGTCACCGAAACAAAGAGACGTGGATGCCCGGAGTGCGGGCTTCGAAACTTAGACTCAAGACCATGTGTTGGACGTTAGCTGTTTCTCTTCATTTAAACAACGCAAGCTTTTGTCTTTGGAAGTAATTGAGGACTCTATCAAACAATACCATCTCTTTAGTCGATACTTCTTATCGCCAAGTGAATGATCGTTGATTCTAAAGCGCAACACCCTACAGTGTGTGAAGTTATGAAAAGTGGAGTGAATTCTAGTAGCACCGAATCAAGCGAATCGAGCAGATGTCTAACGAGTGTCATGTAAATCAAATATGGCTGCCAATCTGAAAATATTTCAGTTCAACAAGGATCAGAAACATTGGTTCATTAAGGGACGCACTATATCGGTGATTTGACAACTGTGCCAGGTGACTGCGATCCAAGAGGTCGAGGGATTAAAACATTAAATAGGAAACACAAACGTTAAGTAGCCAATGATGCGTAATGGCTTTACACAACTACTTAATGAAATATATCACTTCTTGAAACAAGGTGGTGAAATTTTAGGTGAGTTAAGAAGTGACAAAATTAACGTAACTGTTTGAAACCAATGAACGTCGACATAAACATTTGATCAGTAAGAAGCATGGCGTCACATTATCGTTTAAATCTGAAGATGATACCCAGTGGAATCTGATCAAAACAACGAAAACACGAAATAAACACATTCTTTGTGGATTTAGACAGAGAAGTCATGATTTAGTGACGTATTAGGGTATGGAAAAGTGATTTTGAGCAATCATAAAAGGACGGACGGAAGTACCAGTATCAAATCTATGCTCAAAGTAAGAACTAAGAACATCAGAACTTGTGATCATCTCGGTTACCACCTTTTAGAAGAAAAACCATCACACAACGAAACATCCAGCTTTGATGCCAAGACGGAAGACGAGTATTTCTTCAACGACGCATTGTGTAACAATTACAATACAATGCTTGGCGGGAGGCGAGGCTCCGTCGATGAGGACTACATTCTGCCGGCTGCTTTTTCAGTGTATGATATCGACCCTCCCGCGGTCTTACGCAGATCCACTCATCCCAAGACTTCAAACTGTATTAAATGCGCGCGCTTCCAAGCGCTCATCAAGCTTTATCAGGTAAATCATTCAAGGCTGTCATTGCCGCCCGCGTACGTAGTACGACGGGAGGTTATATTTTCAGTTTGTTTGTCTGTTCACTACTTGGGGGGGGTACCCCAGTCTCATGTTCTTTCCCTGGTCTCTGGACCCATGCCCTTTCTGGGGGGTACCCCAGTTCTTTCTCTGGTCACAGGCCCTTTCCAGGTAGTACCCCATCCCAGGTGGGGGATATCCCATCCCAGGTAGGGGGTACCCCAGACCCACCTGGGACTGGGCCCCAGCGAGGACAGGACTGGGGTACCACCCAGCCAGGACAGGACTGGGGTACCCCCCCCCCCCAAGGACAGAACGGCAGAGCGAGCACTTGCTACGCAGCTTGCGGTATGGCTCTTGCGTTCACGCAGGAGGACTTTCTTGTTTTCAATATATTCCCAGCTCTATTTTATCAACTATAGTGCAGAATATGTTTTGCTTTGTTTGACGCAGATGCTGCACCATTCTTGCTTACAATAGGTTTGGTCATGAGGTCTGTACTTTCAATTTTTCTTCCTCTTATATCAGTCCAATCTTAGTGTCAAGTCATTGTTAACCTACACATCCAAAACTGTACTATTCATAGAAGAAAGTGTGAAGGAAGCTGCATTGAAATGAGAGAACAGAGAAGTCCTTTCATTGTAAAATGTGTCCGTGTACAAAAGATGCTAATGACGATGATATATTGGTCTTAATGATCCAAAATAGATGTAAATGTCAACCCTGATGTATTGTGATCTATTCGAAACTACCGCACTAGCAAACAGCTTAGGTGTTAATTTATGCCTACAGCTATAGTAGTTGGAAAAATCCCACATCGCCCATCTCGCCCCTTGTATGGTTGGCTACTACCTTTGTTACTCATTCCACGTGATTTGCAAAAAAGGAAGATTTTGCATTTCTTATAGGTGACCACCTCCTCCAGAGATAAATAAGCTCACTTAGGAACCAGCAATGAGCTCATGAGGTTCTTGTCTGAGATCCCTGCTGAAGTGATCTTCTACGGAAAGACCTACAACAATTTCTTTCAAAAACATACATTGTAATTTATTTGTAATCTCATCTTTCCCGAGAACGATGTTCGTCGGTATTTACCTCAGGCATTAGATTGAAACCCGAGGGTGCGGAGAAACTCTGGTCAGAAAAAACGGTGTGTTACTTTCGACAGTCTACTTTTCACTTAATGGAGAGAGGAGACAAAAAACACGGAAAGGAAAAATTGTAAAGACATGTGAACTAAACAAAAGAGTGGCCCTTGATCATCGGGGTTCATTCCTGATTTGCCAAAAAGATTCTTTTTCTACTTTTCTGGTGTTTTCCATGAAAAAGAGTGAAAGGGAGTGTTCCTTGTTCTCGCTTGTGAATCAGGTATTATATTCAAAGGACTTGGGGTTGAGCTCGTGTTACCGTGTACATGAATAAAGTCAAAATAACCTTACACAGGCAAAAAGAAAAGTTTATTGTAAAATTTGAATGTGATAGGATCAAATATGTGTAAAAAACTGTTGCCAAAATCTATCAACTGATCAACATATCTTCATTCGCTTGATTTTTGTCTTCATTCTCCGAAAAAAAAAGTTGATTTTATTATGAACCAGAGCTTATCGTTATACGGACCCAATCCCCATTGAATAGCCCGCCTCCTTCTGATGTTGTGACTGCATACACAACAGGAATAAATGTCATTAGAGAAATAGCTGGAAAGAGGATTAGCCAGTAAATACACAGGGGTACCCATCCTGATAATATCATGTTGTTGTTAAATCAAAGGAATTGGCCACATATCAACGTTTCTCCGACAGCAGCGACAGGTCGACAGTTCTGGATAGGGACTGTGCACACAACATGTGTACTTATGCCCCATGTCTTACGTTGATTGTACTAAAAGTATACCAGATGGACCCCAGTCCATTTTTTAGTTCAATGAGCTGACAACACCTGTGACGACAATCATGACAACAAGTTTTGTGTCAGAACAAAGAAACATAGAGTAGTGTGTGAATAAATAACATGATAAACAACGTCAGCATATGTAAAGATAAATATTAATGCACGGATCTAATTAAATCTAAAATATCATAATATATTAATTTGCACCACGTAGCGGCCAGTGTTTTGATTTCCAGAAGAGCTGAAACATGTTGCAACAGAATCAGGTGTTTCAGGGAATAGCACAAACGGTTTGGCGTGAGAGTAGTTTAGCGGTGTGGCAGATGAGCTGCAGATGATAGTGCTACAGGGAAGCTTTATATGTTTATGCGGTGGCGGCTGCACCTGTGGATGACTGTCGGGCAGGTAGAATCCGCGCCGGCCACTCGCGCTTGCGACGCGCTGAGGAACGGAGTCAGGTCAGACGAATGGCAGAAGAAAAATCACTGAGTTTGGAGATAACTTGTCGCGTAGACACTTCAATGAAAAACAATTTTACAGCTGTAGTCGAAACTTGGATAAGACATGTGTATAATTAAGGTTATCTACAATAGGGAAATTGCGTACAGTATGGACTTTATACTGTTTTATACTCCCGTGTTTTTGAGGAAACATAATAAAGATACACAAAACAAATTTGATAAGCTGCCTGTTACTTGATAGCCAGGATTTAAGGTGAAATCGGATGCTATCGTTTGAAGTTCATTATCTATTAATTACCTATTTACCAGGGACATCGAAGAAATAAAGAATTGGTATTGAAACTAAGATTTACAGCTTACAATGAACTCGTTAGCGCGTTACTTTTGAATGAAAACGTCGCAGTAAGAATTTTAACAGCAGTCAGTGCACACAGATTTCACGAGAATAAATTCTCAGTTCACAGAAGCATGATCCATAGGAAATCCTTGTTGGCAAGTTGAAGAATATTTGTCATCTGTCGTCATCTGAAGAAATATGGGATATTGCTCTGCTGTATTTATGATGAGAACACCACGTGGCTAGTCTTCTAAAGGCTAATGTTAACCAAATTGCGCCATATTACAGGAGAGGAAATAGTCTGGTAAAATACAGTTGGGGAAATTACCTTTTTGTGCGAAACATCTTCATTCACTGTATGCTACAAGAGGAAGGCCGAAAAACGCACGTCTTACAGAGGGTACTAATGCATTGGTCTCTAGACACTGCTGAGTTATATTTGTCATCATGTTCTTTACGATTTGATTGGCTGCGCTTCAGACATTTCATATGAAGTTGAGAAATCTCAGGTATTCACAAAGTGTGTGTCTGTCAATGGAGGACGGGTCTCAGGTAAGCTAAATACAGTTTCAATGCTTTAATCCGAAGTACTTCTGCTTTTCAGTCCTTTTTGGGTTTGATATTTGTGTAAAAACCTAGGCGTAGTGGGAACTTGAACCCTTCAATGTGATTGAAGTATGCTGCTGAACCTAGTCTTCGTTGGGTTTTTCCAGTTTTTAAGATATCTGTCAATTTGCAATCGTGAATGGAATTTTGTCACTACATCTTTAGTTTGAACCATCGTTTCAGTGATGTTCACAGTTTCCCTTTTGTCGGTTGGGTACCTTATTGGTTTACGAACGGCTTTAGGAATTTTTCCACGCGAGATTAATAATATACCTAGATTGATCTAGATCGATTCAATCTATATGACCACCTAGGGTCTCCTCCACCCAAACTGAAGTTTTGAGGGTTTTTTTGTTTTGTTTTTTTGATTGAGAGGCAACGAGTCACCAAATTCTTCACTCCTTGATATTTACATATATTAGTGATCATTCTTTGTGCAGACCGCCCCTTCCTCCATGATTGTGAATATGGGAATCGAATAGCTTCTTTTTGTCGCGGTCACTAGGCAATTGACGTCATATGTCCTTTGAGTTTAAGGACATGATGAAAAGTTTTTTAGGTCACAGAACACTCTTTCAGTACAACGTTACTTTTTTTGTTGAGATTTCTTTTGAACTGTGTTTGGCACAATGGAATTGTGAAAGTAAAGTACCCAATTAGCCATTTTTGCAATTTATTTATTGTACCTTTTTGCAGAGCTCACCAGTGGGATATGAGTCGACGATCATCAGCGAAGCCCATGGTCTGATAACCGATATGCTGGCGGACCCCAATCTCCCGCCCAACGTGGTGTCGGGGCTGCGGGCTGTAAGTAACTTGTTGAAGCCGCCCGACTCGCACGCCCCGACGGGACACAAACCCAAGGTGAGCCCGCTCGTCTCCCTCACCGAGGCCACCAACTATGGATCGGATAACGAGGATTCGCCTTACACTGGAGAACGGCCCTCCACGCTACCAAAGGTAAGAGAAGCATCATTTCGTTTTTTGTTTAGTAAATATGTTTATCACTCTTTTTGATCCAACTCGCCACCTAAAAGTTCAAAAGATGACTTCTGGATCCTATTGTCAAGGAAGCTTTTCTTCGAACAGCACTACTTGCGATGATACAGACTGTTCAAACTTGTCATTCTTGTCAATGCCCTTGTGTATGTATTTTCCTAGCAACTTATTGTCTATTCGCGAATAAACTTGAATTGCTACTACAGGTTCGGCCCGGTTAATTCGAACAAGGTTAATTCGAAGGCACGCTTAATTCGAAGTTTCTCCCAAGTCTTGTACACAACCCCTATCTTTTCAATGTTAAAAAATACTGTTAATTCGAACACCCTTAATTCAAAGTTTCACTAATTCGAAGGGATTTCAAGACAATTTAATTCGAAGTGCTTGTAATTTATTGCAGAGACTACGCAGAAGTCTACCCCCTAGTCTTATTCGGAGAATGTCCACGTCGACATGGACGACAACAACAAGTGCTACCGGATTGCCAACCCTCGAGTCGGATCCAGTTCGCACACGCAGCTCGAGTTTCCGACACTCAAGGGACAACACCCCAGGAAGCTCACCACAAGGCTCAAGGAGCAACTCCCCCTCTCCTTCATCCCCAACAACAATTTCACTCACTATCCCAAAGTCTCGTTCCTTCTCCCTGGCTTCTACAATGTCATCATCAAACAGTCCAGGGAAAAGGTCCGGTCGCGATCGCCGCGGATTTCACCAGTCTGAGGGCAACATCAGCGCCTGCTCTAGTGGAGGACTCAGTCCAAGCAGCGGGACTATGACAAGTCTCAAACCAGACAAGAGTCCGTCTCCATTAGCTTCTACACCGGAGAATGTTAAGGAACTCGGAAGGAGCATCAGCGAACCCACACCCGCTTCCTATTCATCCTCCACAGTGGGTGCTTCCCCCTCTGCCCCAGCAGGGGTGAGATCCACACCGGGTGTTACTATTACCAAAGACCTGCACAGACGACTGAACATAACGTCTGACTACGAGAGCAGTGACTCGCCCGGAAGTAGCGATCACAGCGATAACGTTACGAACATTGACGATACGTTACCTTGCTCCCGTTCGAGCGAGGCGGTGACCCTGGCGAGTCGTGCACCAGACCGAGCGGAGCCCGTCGGTGACATTCACAGAGTGTCCTCAGAGCAGGTTAGTATCAGTCTCCCGGGGAAAGTACAGAAGACACGCAGTGTTTTCTTTTCTGAAAAAAAAAATCGCATCGAAAACAATCGCATGATTGAACATTCTTCCTTGTAGCTTGATGCAAGACTTGTGCCCTGAATACGGTGAAAGATCCTTTGATATTCACGTCAAGAAATAATCACCATTAAAAGCATCGGTTAAAATGAAGGAGTAAAAGAGAATATTTTCAACCAGATTTATTACAAGAAATTTTTGATGTTTTGATGATCGTTTGGCGTAATTTATACTCAGCGATATTAAATTTGAGACCGATAAACTGCCTGTGCACATTAAACAGAATTATTTACGCATAGGTGACATCGCAACATTTATTTAAATAGAGATACAAATAAAATAAGTCAAACATTGTGCAGGTCGAAGTTCACTGAGTATATCTGGAGAATAACCGATCAAATTAATTGTCGAATTGTAATAGTCCAAACATTAGCATTATGAATTCATCTTACGATCTGATCTTTTATTATGTGATTTTGCAGACGCGGGCGAAACATGAGAAACTTGAACCGTGTCAACCTGCTGCAGTGTCTTCAGAACCTACTTCAAGTGAGAAAGACACGCAACAATGGGTGGGGCCCCCTGCTGGCCAGGACTCCAAACCGCAACCATCACAACTTGCTGAAACGGGTACCAGTAGAAGTAGTAGCCAGCAGATTCATAGCCAATCAAAACCTGCCATGTCAATATCACCTTCATCTACGCCATCATCTGTACATCAAATAGTGACGTCATCACAAGTGTTGGTGACGTCTTCTCCTGCAGACTCACTGGGGGCTACCCCACACATACACCACTCACTCCCGTATAACATAGAGGACATTGAACGCAATGAACTGCTCAGTATTACCAAGTTGAATAAATGGGACTATCCAATCTTTGACTTGGCTACACAGGCTCAAACCACAATATTAAGTCAGGTGAGTTCATATTGCAAATTAATGTCTCCAATGAGGGAAGCTGAGGTGTCGTTTGCGTTGTGGTGATAAATATTATAACGTTCTTACAAAATCTATTTTTCATACTCGAGGTTAAAATCATAAAATGACCGCATTGTATCCGAGGCAACTGAGACTGAGACAGCTGTTACTCCTGGGCGGCCTTTTCTAGTTTTAGTAATAAACAAGTCAATTGTACTGTCAAAAGTCAATAAATCAACGGAATCATCCCAGATCTAATGAGAACTATTGACCATTAGGTACAATTTTCGAAACTTTACTTTTGATTCGCCTGATCCATGGAATGGTGGAACCTGTACTCAGACTTTAATTGCTCTTCCTTGTCAAGATATGATTAGGGGATATGTTTTGGTCAGAATGGTCAGAATGTTTCAGTGCATGTCACAAAAAATATAAGAAATGCCGATGCCTCCTGTAGACTGGATGTTTCACTTTTATCGCGATACTTCCTTCGATTTTAAGGCCATTTACACTCCTCCGAATACTGTGTTATCAAATCAACGTAAATTTTTATTCAACTTGCTCAGTTTAAACAAGAAAGTCCTTCTGCGTTACCGCAAGAGGCGTACCTCTTGTCTTGTCCGGGGGTACCCCTGTCCTTCTTAGGGGACGGGTGTACCCCTGTGTTGGCCTGGGAGATACCCCGTCCTGGCTGAGGGGGGTATCCCTGTCCTGTCTGGGTTCAATAAGTGGCATCTTACAGACCAATTTGTTCTCGATTTCATGGGGTTTTCCTGGAAATTTGGAAAAGTCATGGTTTGCCCCGCCCCCTCGGCAGGACCTGGGACAGGACCGGTGACAGGACTAGGGGGTGCCCCCTCCCCTGCAAAGGACCTGGGATCAGAGGCTGGGGTGCCCCCCCCCCTGGAAATGACATTGTAGTAGATGCTGGGGTACCCCCTCAGCTCTGTGAATGGACAAACCAACTGAAAACGTGACCTTCCCTCATACTTCGTGCGCGGGCATTTATAAAGAATAGCTTAGAATCCCATGAAATCGAGAACAATTTGGTCTGTAAGATGCCACTTACTGAATCTCGCAATGGAGGTTAATGTCAGTTAATGTCTGTTAATGTCAGGGTGTACGACAGAGCCGAAGACAATACCCGTGTTCCCTACCATATGGTTTTCCGAGAAATTTGGCGAAGTCGTAGTTTGCCCCCCCCCCGTTGGTACGGTGATCCTTAGAACTGTTGCTTTATGTTGCGATGCAATCCACAGTGATAAGCATCATTTTGTTACAACAAAATGAGTTTTAGCAACGATGACGTAAGCTGCTAAGGCGCTACGTTCTAAAAATCACATGCGTCATTGCATGCGTCATCAATTATGTCACTTTGTTATTTCCAAACTTAGACGCAAGTTGGATTCAAAATTCAAAAGTCCCAAAATGGGAAAAGGAGATAAAAATAAAGCCAATAAAGGCAAGAAAATTAAAGAAAAGGTAAATGAAGAACCGGAGAATGGGATGAGCTCCAAAGTGAGCACAAATTCATCGGTGGCAAGTAAGATGACTAGATCTAGATCAAAACAGTCAAACTCTAGCTCAAATCGCGATGGACAACTGTTGCCAAAACAAAGGCGTCATACACAGAGAACGGATCAAATTGAAAAAGGCAACCCCAAAGCGGGTCAAAACCAAACAAGCGAGCTATCTATCTCAGAAGAGAATGAAAAAGCAGGAAATTCTGTAAATAACAATGCTCAGCCAGAAAATCCAATGGTAGCAATGGCTGGGAGCTTGATTAGATCCATCAAATCTCGTAGAGCGGCAAAGGGAAAATTGTGCCCAGCAGTTGAAGCTCCTCAGGATCGATTTGATCAATTTGATACAACTGAGGAAGATGTGCATAGGCTAGACCAAATTGATGTGTCAGTAGAGGCTCATGAGGATGATTACCCTGAAGAGGAATACTCTTCAGGTACTGATCAAAGTGATCAGGAGGCTATCTCACAAGAGTCACGAGCAGACTCGACAGAATTCGACTATGATGACAATGAGATGGACAGTGAGGTGAGGTTTTCTCACCACAGATCTGAATCAAGATCTCACTCAAGGTCACAATCTAGACAGAGATAGATCAAAGACACCTCCGGAATCATCAGATGACGAGGAACAGTATCTGGACTTCAAGAAGGATCCAAAGGTTAACAAGTACATAAGCAGACTGCTTGATGAAAAATTGAGTGGTAAGAACTTAAATGACAATAGGTCTGTGAGTAAAAGTAAATTCACAAAAGGGTTGCCGAGGGTCAAGTCACCCTCGGATACTACTCTTTATGCACCAGCTCTTCAGAAAGACCCGAGTAATATTGAGCAATTTATAGGTATGACTAGCCCAGTCAGCCGAACAGTAAACCCTATAGAACAAATTTCTCAATTTGTAGAATGGGTGAGAGCAGATAGCTCTCGGCAAGATACCCCTGGCAGGGACAGGAGAAGTAGGAGCGAATCACACTCTCACGGAGAAGGACAAAGGAGGGAGGATGAACTGGATGAGGCTCGACAATCAGCAGACCGCCAGGTCCTTCTGGCTGAAAAATTCAAGGCTGCAGTGGCCGCTCCACAAGGTAATTGAGAGTTAGATAAAATTACTGAATTGCTGCAGACATTAATTGACAAAGACGATGACGATTTCTTTCATGTTACTTGTCATGTGGATCAGAGCCTGAAGGCAAAAATTAAAAGGGGGAGTATGTTGAGCTCGAACGTTTATTGCCACGTACTCGCCAGCAAACTCATGCAGAAGAAAAACCTTTAAAATTTTTTAATAATAGTGAAGGGACCTTTCTGGTGCCAGCATCACAAAATTCAGGGAGAATAAATAACGTGAGAAAATGGGAGCAGGCATTCCGTGTGTATGCTGCGATATATTCCCAGGCCAATCCCCCGAGGTCTGCTGAAGTTTGGCAATATGTTTTTACTATCAACAAGGCAGCCTCATCTTTCACTTGGGAGAATGTCTCATTGGTGGCTCGTTAGAGTCACCTTAGTGGTTGATTGACGGGTTTTGCCCCGAAATTTTGGGCCCGTGGTGGGGACC
>JBCAUG010208290.1:0-19248 GCA_038406175.1 Haplosyllis leylae | reverse complement strand
GAACCTGAAACCTGAAACCTGAAACTCAAATCAAGAACCCAAAACCTGAAACTAAAACCTGTGCTAAACACAGTCATGTTTTCATGATGGCAGTACATTTTGATGTGGACAATACATTGATTTCGAATGAAAGAAGTATTGAACAATTTGATAGAGTAAAAAGATCAACCTCAAGTGAAAACTCTTTGTTTCACTTTTTTCCGTTATGTACTTGTTAGTATATCTTATATTTCAAGTGGAGCAACCAAGTCGCAGATTCAGAAAAAGAGAAAAGGTTATGTTTTATGGGAAGAAAATGCTGAGAAAGGTATACCTTAGTCCAGAATATACTTTCGTTCGTTTGCCTTGCATGCAACTGTTTTGATGGGAAAAGAAAACACATCTGCATTTAAAACGTCAAAGGGCGAACTATGGAAGTATTCTATTTTATTTGTAGGTGAAAAGCTTCACAAAGAATACGATACGTGATGTCGGCAGCACGAGAAGAAAGGAAAAGAAAAGACAGGTGGTCATGAGAATTGCGAAAAAGTAAGTTTGGAAAGTCCATAATTTTCGAACTCAACCAACATCCGTACAATCATCAAATCATTTATATTGCTCATGAACGTTAAGATCGCCAGTTTATTTTTCTGTTGGATTCGTCTTCGCCTCGGAAAAAAAAAACAAACAAACAAATTGAACGACTTTATGGCAAGGTCAACACATTCTTTCAATCACGTGATCTTTTGGCGTGACGTCTTGACCTTGAAAAACCTGACTTGTAGTTGCATTTCAAAAATGAAGTCTGGGTTAGTTTTAAAGTCCTGATGGAAATAATATACGTAAAGAAAAATAGAGGGATGAAGCCGAAACAGTACCTGTTCACAAGCGCACGTAGTAAAATGCACGCAATTAAATACGTTACAATTTTGTTTATCTGCAAACAACGTTGAAACACAGAATGAACCTGTAACCAACCACATCTAAAAGTGGAGAGAACAAATGAAACTGGGACTTGAGATCAAATATAAGTAAAAACATACACACTGACCCAAACAAAGAATTTTTCAATATTTAATTTTTTCGCAAAAGATGGATGCACACACTTGGGTAACAATATGAATATAAACCTTTAAATTTATTCTTCATTCCTGTTGATTTTTGATTGTCACAAGGACATTATGTAAGATACTGAGGTTATGTTAGGATTAGAGTTAAGCTCATTTTATGTCTTTTTGGCACGAAAACAAGAAGCATTAAAGGTCTGGCAGACACAGTTATTTTTTAATGATCATCGTTAATCTGAAGGTTATTGGAAGTATCATTTGCATTGCTTTGAATAAACTCGTTAAAGTGTGGAAGTGCTTTATTTGACGTTAAGTTTTGAAAGTACTTTTCCAAATGTCTCTCTTTAGAATATTGCGAGGGTTTAGGAGAGATTCTGCCCCACAGCTAATGGTAAGAGAGATTCCAACGTCGTATCTCGAAGCGGATATGCATGAATTTGACTTGAAAGATGCAATGCTTCCGGCAGAGGTTGTGTATATGCTGCGTAGCGTCAGGTATGAATGATTTTTTTTACGAACATTAAAGTTGTTTTTACCGACCGCATCCGAAGGATGGGGCAAGGTAATGTTTTCAGTCTGTTCACCACAGGGGAGGGGGGAGGGGGAGTATCCCAGTCCCTGGTTCTTTCCCTGGTCCCATGTCCATTCCAAGGGGGATACCCCAGGACAGGGTAACCCCTCCCCCCCCCCGGCTGGAACTGGACTGGGGTACCCCCCCCCTCACTGGGACTGGACTGGGGTACCCCCTGGCTGGGACTGGGCTGGGGGAATCCCCCTCCGGTTGGGATGGGGTATCTCCCCCCCCCCCCCGAGACAGTACAGAAGAGCAAGTACTTGCTACGCAGCGGGCAGAGCGCCTCTTCCGGTCACGCAGGAGGACTTTCTTGTTAGTACGAATATCGGTGAGAACAGAGTTTCGGACGTGCTTTACATTAGACACATATATTTTAGACTTTGCTAACTTCAGCCACGGACTTACCCAACTTTGGTGTTAGTTGTCGCCTCAAGGTCATCATGGTGTTGGTAGGAATCATCTAAGATGATCTGGCTCACACAGTGCCTAAGGGAAACTCTAACCCGCCGCATCTGGCATTTTATCGTGAGCTAAAATTTGACTAGTCTTTAATTTACAGGGTTTTAGGAAACTTTGAAAAACCAATATTCTTGGAACTGTGCAAGTACATGGAGACGAGAGTCGTGCATCTTGGGCATTATCTGTTTAAAATTGGCGATCCTGACGACAGCATTTATGTGGTACAGACAGGAGAGATTACAGTGTCCATAAGGGAACCTGTAAGTGTATTTATTATGATAATTTAATCTTTTAGAATTGAATTATTTTTATGTTTATCCCCGAATGATGCCTCAGGTCAATTAATGAGAAATGAGCAAATGTCATCAGTTTCATCAAATTCATTAGACCTGGTTATAAGCAATAGCCACTTGTCAGTGGTTCCTATTTGAACAAATACAATTGTATTAGTAATTGTTATCACTGAAAAAATTTAAAAATAACATTTGTACATTCTTTACCATATTGCCTTCACGGATAAAGTGGTTGCAAGTGAGTTACAAGTCGTGTGTGTTATCACAAGGTCTAGGTTGGGATTCATTTTTGTGATGCATTTGGCTTACAACTGATATTTCTTAAGATGAAAGTGCCGCGTGGTAAAGCATGACACAAAATAAATGCTATGAAGGACCAATTTATGTAGTTATCGGTAGCAACGTGTGCGTTGAATAGTGATAATATTCTTGTTTGTTGTAGAAGATTATTAGAAAATCGTGTAATTTTGTATGGGGTTTTTCTTTTAAAGTATATAACTAGTATTTTCACAGGATATCGATTTGAGCAATCCGTCACTCCGGAGTCTTTATGTCTTACAAAAACAAAAATTATTTTAATTTTTTTGTAGTAATGATTTTATATGATGTAAACTGTTTCGTATGTTTGATGATTTCTGTTGTAGGATGGAAAAGAACACGTTGTCAAAGTTGTTAAAAGCGGAGAGAGCATCCATAGTTTACTCAGTATCATGGACATCCTAACAGTGAGTATAGTGTTTAGGGATTAGTGCAGACTGTTTTAAATGTTGTGACTGCTGCAAGTTTATTATTTTTAACATGTGATGGAGAGGACATTGCTGTCCAGGCGAATGGTTCATTATTGAAAATACTCGTTTATTTTATGAGTGACAATTGGGTAGCTGTAAATGTGACTAAACTGCTGTGATTTTGAATTACTTTAGAACCATGCAAATCCGTACAAAACTGTTTCTGCAATAGCAACAGAAGAAACTACTGTGCTACGGTACAAATGAAACTTTGCCTTAATCTTTCAATTTTTATGCATAAAAATATCGTTCGAATTTGAATTGAAATGGCACTTTGCAGCACAATAAGAGTCTAACGCGTAATTTGCTTTACATATATTTTATTGACAATTTCAGATTACCAGTTATAGCATTTCAAATTGTTTTGGAGAGATTTCCAGAATCTTTGGTGAGAGTGATACAGATTATCATGGTCAGGCTGCAAAGGGTCACGTTTATGGCATTGCACAATTATTTAGGTCTAGGTCATGAACTTATAAACAAGGTAAGTACGGTTTTGTGTTTCATTTTTGGCTGGCAAGATGGTGAATCTTAGTCGTGATATTGACTCAAGAAATTGAGATTGTTGCACTTAAACATGCAACTTAAACCTGCGATTTAAAAAAAATCTTTTCTTGTAGCAAAGTCAGAGCGATAAACGTATGTCAGTGTGTTCGCTAACCCAACAGATTGGACTTTCCGGAAAGGGTAGTCCATTCAAAAGGCTTGATTCTGTGAAATCGGATCGTTCATCCGTATGCGCTGATGATGACAGTAGGCGAGTTTGCTTTGACGTCGAGGAACCAGGTACAATATTAATGTTGTATCTATTTTGACTATTAGAAATTTTAGTACTGTGCTTATTATTATTCATAAGAAATTTTGTTTCATTGTCTTCTGCTTGGATCTGTTAAATTTTTTTTTGGAAAATTGCTTGTAGTTGGATTTACATGTTAATGAGAAAATATTCAAAGATACAATAGATCCAGTAATCTCTTTTTGTTCTACCATATTGTGTACATATCTTTTTTTAACATATTCAGCAAAGCTAGAATTTGCCGCTTGTACAGAAGCCCCCAAAACAGAAAAACCTACAGAAGCCCCCAAAACAGAAAAACCTACAGAAACCCTAAAAACAGAAAAACCTTTCGGGAGGAAAATGCGTAGTAATAGCCTGCATCCTGACGTGTTCAAGATCTCAAAAAGTAATACCTGGTTTTCTATGAAGACTAGTGAAAGCTATAACGTTTTCTATGGGTACAGTCTCTTCACCACAAATTGTGTAGATATTGTAGTTTCAATAACAACGAGTGTGTTGTGAGTTACTGGTGGCGACTTTGCGTCGAAGGTTGAGGTTACAAAATAATCGGACAATATTTTTCAGTACCAAACATGTCGTGGTCGAAAGAGGGTTAATGTTCAGACTCATCCATTTTCACTACATTCCTAATTAGCAATGCACAATCAATTACTAACACAGCATCACATTTTTGATACACAAAGGGATTTTAATTAACCAACATTTATCGGTTTCTGCCAACTAACTGCTTTTATTGTGGATGAAGTATTTAGAAGTGAGTCAACTTGGATTGTTCCATCATTATTTGGTTTAGTCAGTGCAGAATTTCACCTTGGCAACAACCTAGCGTTCTTAAATTTTGACATCATTGGGCTTTTGTTTTTATTTTGACGTCATGCAGTATTTACCTCTGGATATGGAACTAGTTACTCAAGTGTGGGTGTGCGTTGTTTTTTGGGAATCCACTGGTAGCAAAACCACTTACATTTGTGTGGGATCTTTTGTAGAAAAATTAATATCCAAATTTTAATCAATGGAACGACATCATAAACGGTTTAAAAGTTTAAAATTAAATATTTGTTTATGGGAAAATAATAATTTTGAAAATAAGGAAGAAACGAACAGCAGATTATGCATTTGAATTATGATTTTTTTAATTATGAAGGGCACGTTTTACTCTTAAATCATTTATTTTTCTTTGTTTTACAGACATCATTGACATTGCTGACCGACCTCGTCGGAGTAGCGCGGGAAATCCGGATTTGTTCAAGAAACCATTACTTCCGGGACACAAGAACAAATCTGATCTCTGTAAGTATCTCTTTGTTTTTCACATTTGTTAAAAACTATTTTCCATTTTACTTATGTCATGTTTTTTTTTCTTTGTTTGTTTTTGTTCTTGCTCGATACAGTACTAAAATCTCGCAGTATTTCGAAAATTCTTGGGATCCTTTTTGTCGTTACTCCCCACTGTTTTACGCTTGATTCGTCATCGTAGTGTCGTTCTGCGGGTGATCCAAATTTTCAACTTTCAGCTCCTTCACCCAAAGCAAAATATACGAATCAACTTGTTGTACCTGGAATCAACATAGAAACCTGCGGTATTCGTTAAATTTACTTTTATCGCATACAAGCTCTCTTTTACAGCCTCTTAGTTTTGGGCAAATTCTTATTCACAATTACTATCTAGTGTCGTTCTGCAGGTGATCCAGATTTTCAAGCATGTTCTTTCAGCTCCTTCACCCAAAGTAAAATGTACGAATCAACTTGTTGTACCTGGAATCAACATAGAAACCTGCGGTATTCGTTAAATTTACTTTTATCACATACAAGCTCTCTTTTACAGCCTCTTAGTTTTGGGCAAATTCTTATTCACAACCAACTACTATCTAGTGGAAGCTCAAGGCGATTGTTGATGAACATTCCTTTTTATCCAGTTTAACTATACTAAAACCTTTTTGGATATGGCAAATCTTGAATACTGGTTAAACTTTAAGCAAAGTATATGATGTAATGTAGGTAGAAGTTTTATTTTTGATATAATTCACCTATTGTACTTAATTGCTCTAGTTAGTTCAATTAGTTTATTACTTACTAATGGGTAGTGCTTGAATTATCCAGTCTGTATTATTTAGTGTGAAGATGTACATTGCTTCACGCTGGAGCACTCGTGTCAGTAATTGTTTAAGAAACTATACCTTTTTACGTTTGATAAAAGGTTTAAACTTCAAAGGATCTTAACTCTTAATGATCATTCAAAACATGAAGTGTTTCAAACCGAGGAAATTCCCGTTTACAGCGATAAAAAGAGAGATATCAAGACGGGACTCCGTACCTATTGGACAAGAATTGAAATCCGTTGAATCTGACTTTGACGCAGTATGTTCAAGAGCAAGAGTTAACACAGTTAAATCCAACACACTGGAAGACGGTTCACCTCCTATGAAATCAGTAAGTCATGTTATATCTGATGTTTAACTTTGAAATAGCTTTGTTTTTTTAGATACTGGCGTACTAAATTTTATTATTTTTTTGAAAAATAAACCCATTTCTGTTCAGTCGCGAAATTTAAATAATGGCTAATGCCTTCAGATACTTTTAGAAACAAGTAGAAGATTTGAATAACAGGGCCAAAAGACAGAATCTGATTTTATTACCTTTAGGGCGTAGAAGAGTTGTTAAGTCACGGTAGTGCACAAACCATATCCGGAATACGACTGAGTAAGAAATCAACAACAGATGTAAAGTCTCCGGTATGAGTTTTAGTGGAAAACTTTGAAATCTTCGGGAGAAAATAGTTTGCAATTAGTGCAGAAAGTAAACCAATATTGAACACTTGTGTGGTGAACTCATTGAATACTCTCTTGGTAAACTCATGTAAAATTAATTAATACTCCAAAGAAAGGTTTGTTTATTTTTGTTCTCTATCGACATGCCGTTGCCGTTGCCATAGATGTTGGAAAATTCATGTTGAACATTTCTTTGTAGTGGTCAAAGTTCTACACCTGCTCAATTTCCCCTGGTGAATCTGCGACTGGTTCAGGCTTGTTTCAAGGTTTCGATGAAGAAACTGTGATGAACATGGCCAAGCACGATATAGTCAAATTGTTTGATTTGGAGGTATGTTCTTGCTGTTTTCAAAAGCTACCAGCAACTGCAGCATTCATGGTTATTATCGCTGTTGATAACAAATATATGACGGTTTATTTTGTTCGGTGTTTCTTGTTTCCTTCAGGACGATTCTTTATTGGAAGGTAAATTGACGCTAAGAGTTTTCCCGCCCGGAACTTTTCTTACAAGACAGGGAGATCAGGTGAGGAGAATTCTGAAACATACTCATAATATGATATACTCATAAACGAAATGTGATAGATTGAGTTCTCAGACCAATAGGAAACTAAGAGGCTGAACAGTCTCAAGCAATATTAAGAATATATTTTGTTTGTAATTTAGGATGCGACTCTCATTTTCAACGTCATGGGAACTTTACAAGTTCTTCAGCAAGTTGTGGGGCGGGAACAAGAAGAGGTATGCTACTTATGTTTTGGATTAAAATTTAGTTCGAAAATAATTTGATTACACGTAATAGCTTCATGTGACTACATCTTGTAGAGAACAATTTTCCTTGTTCATCCGGGTGAAATGGTTGGCGCTCTGGCTGTTCTGACTGGCGAACCGTCGTTTTTCTCCATCAAGGCAAGAACCGAATGCGTCGTAGTCATCATAACTAAACAAGACTTTTACAAGTGAGTGTAACATGGTAAACGAGTAAAATATGACAACAGCTTTGGTAGTTTTAAAAATATTGAAACTATAATAGAATAAAATTTATCAGAAATATGGCATTAAACATTATATAATTCACGTTTTACGCGCAGAAAGAAAATTTACATAAAAAATCGTCTTTATTTAGTGTTATGAAATCGTACCCTAAAGTGGTGCTAAGCGTTGGTCACACCGTAGTCAATCGAATGTCACCTTTTGTGAGGCAAATTGACTTCGCCCTCGACTGGGCACAGTGTGAGGCCGGAAGAGCTGTGTATAGGTTTGTACATTTACTTGTTTGTACTTCACAGAAACATCACCTATGGTTTAAAATTCTATTTTATGATAGGACATACAAATCACATTTTTTGTGAATTTGGTATGTTGAAGGATAAGCAAGAACAAGATTTAATCTGTTTGTGGCGATTTGTTCAGATTTGAATTTCAAGTAAACCTTTTGAAGTAAACCGTACCTTTCAAAAAAATTGCCAAAGAACAAACCAAGTTTGTGGGCGCAGGAAACGTCAGGACACTATGTGATAAAAATATGTTTCTATTGAAGACAAAGCGAGAAGTCTGAATCACTCTTCATAGTGTTAAATGGCCGTTTAAGGTCAGTAGCGCAACAAAGTGACAAAAAAAGCCTTGTAGAAGAGTATGGTCGGGGAGATTTGGTTGGCCTTGTGGAAGTTCTTTCCAAAGCAGAGAGATCTACAACTGTCATGGCTGTGAGGTAATTGCTTAGTAATTCTGCTGAAGCTTTTGAAAGTCACCCTTTTCTTTTTTGCTGTTTATCCTCACAATTAAAGAGGAAGTAACTGAATGACAACTGCAACTTTTGAAAATTGGCATTATTTTTGTGCAAAGCCTTATTATGAACAAGAAAGTCCTCCTGCGTTCGCGCATGAGACTTTCTGCCCGCGGCGTAGCAGCACTCGCTCTTGTATCTGGAGGGGCTGGGGTACCCCCATGTCTTGGCTGGGGGATACCCCCTGTCCTGGCGGGGGTGTACCCTGTCCTGGCCAGGGAGTACCCCCTGATCTGGCTGGGGGTACCCCCTGCCCCCCCCCCGGGCAGGACTTTGGACAGAACTACTGGCAGGACGAGAAGGTACCCCCCATCCCCCAAACACACAGACACCTGTAAAAACATATCCCTCTGTCTTGCTTCGTATTGACCATTAACACGTGCGTATAAACATGTGAGATATGTTCTGCTTGCAATATTTTGTCTGTATCTTACTATAATAGAGATTCAGAGCTTGCTGTTATGCCAGAAGACTTGCTGAACCTCATCAAGAGAAAGTATCCTCAGATCGTTACGAGACTTATCCACTTGCTCAGCGAGAGAATACTTGGTTCTCTTACGACATCCAACCAATCTGTGGCTTCCATGTTACGAGGTAAGTATCATTAAACGGTTGAATTTTTAATGATTAACTGGCGTTTTCGGATAGATGTCATTGCTTCGAACTAATGTCTAACAAACTTACCTTTGAAATTTTATTCTTGGATTCATGAAATAAACGTGAGCACATTTAACAAATTGCATCTTACCATATTTACTTTCGTTTGCTGATTCTTTGACTTTCAGGTCAACCGACAATTGAAAAGCCGGGTGTATCTAACCTTGCCACGGTGGCCATAATTCCGGTATCTGATGACGTTCCCCTTGCTAATTTTACACTTGAATTACAGTGCTGTCTGAATTATATTGGTAAGAAATTAGGAACGTGAACTTAACGTTATTGGTCAGTAACGAGTAGATTAAATAATTTTTTCGTAGTTTCCTTGAAATTCCTTGAGAAAAACCTGGTTTATGTATTGTTGCTTATTTTCGGACACTGAAAACTTATGTTGCAGGTGAAACGCTACGACTGGACAGCTACATTATGCAGAACAGACTCGGTGCCGCTGTCTTTGATAGGTAATTATTTCTTTTCTTCATATAACCGTGGAAAACAAAATTCATTTTCAACGAGGATCCAGTTTTTAAAATTTACCTTTCGCATCTTTGTAGTGTAAATGAATATAGGCTATCCAGTTGGCTGGGCCAACAAGAGGACATGCATAGAATGGTGCTATATCAGTGTGATTACAAACTCACACCTTGGACGCAACGATGTATCAGACAAGCAGACTGCATTCTCATAGTGGGCAGATTTGATAGAGAACCAACTTTAGGGAAAGTAAGTTTTTTTTAATTAAACTTTTTATGTATCACAACAATTACAGTGTCGTGTTGTCCGTAGCATTTTACAATGTCAACAGAAGACTAACAAGTAAGTATAAGTGCAAGGATATTTTTGTCAGCTGGAAACGCAGTTGGAACAGTTTAATGTGCGGGCACAGAAGGAGTTAATTCTGCTGCACAAAGAGGATGCAGAAACTCCAAAGGGTACACTAGAATGGTTGAATGCACGTGGGTGGCTGACTTCTCATCATCACATAAGATGTCCCAAGAGAATATTCAGCAGAAAATCCAGAGAAGAACAGGTTTGTATGGTTTATGTAAATAATTGATTTAGCATGTATGTATTATTTATGAATTAATGCGTTGAAAGATAATAATTACCGTCAGAAGTTACCACGACTATCGCTTTAATCTTTGTCGTCAAATTTGACAAATAAAGAATAAAACATTCCTTGCACCACTTTTCAGATGACAATCTACAAGAAGCTTTTTGAGCAGGGACCAAATGTCCATTCAGATTTCAGTCGTTTGGCGAGATTTTTGACCGGCACAGCCATTGGCCTTACTCTGGGTGGAGGAGGAGCCAGAGGTTGTGCTCATGTCGGTGTAATCAAGGCTATTATGGAAGCAGGTTAGGACTTTTTGCTCTTGCACTCTCATTTGAGTGCTCACAATTCGTTAGATGCTCGATAGTAGTGTCCCTTCGCTGTGACACGCAATTAAATTATTAATACATCTAGTAAACAAGGAAATTGTTGGCTTCAAATAAAGCAGTTGTTTTTTCTAGGAATCCCAATCGATATGGTAGGAGGAACCAGTATTGGTAGTTTCATGGGTGCGCTCTGGGCCGAGGAATTAAATTTTACTCGATTTACACAACGAGCCAGGGAATTCAGCATTGTAAGTGAACATTTCGCAGTAATTCTGCAATATTACGTAGTGATGTACCAGAAAGAAATGTTGTGTTGACTTCTTATTAAAATGGCGATGTAATCCCTGGATTATTCCACGTAACAACATAGTGCCAGCTCTACCCCGCGAGTGAAGCGAACCTTTTCGAAGCTGCAACACAAAGTTTTTTTTGCTCTTTGAAACCTTGGGGTCCATGGACGTAGTTGTATTATGGTTTGCTCAAACTGCCCACAACGAGCCCGATCCAGAGACCAATAAAATGGGTTGTATAGAATTCCGAGGTGTTCATTCTGCACAGATACAGGTATCAACAAAGATTCCCATTGCGTTCTGTGTTAATTTATCGTATCTGTGTCTATTTCGGCCTCTGTCTGTCTTAGTGTCGGGCAATGTAAATGCACCATTAATCTGTCAACATTTTAAGAAAACTGCCATATGAATTTTAGAAATGATATTTCTCCTAAATTGTTATTTAACAGGAGATGGCTTCATTATGGAGGAAGGTGTTTGACTTAACATATCCAGTTACGGCGATATTTTCAGGTGCATTGATTTCATTGCTTTTGACTTTTGTACGAAATAAAGACTTTGATACGAACATTACAGCATCACCATAACTGCTTTCTGTTCTAGAGATATTATTCGTACTATTTTCTAGGTGCTGCATTCAACAAAGGTATTGAAAAGGTGTTTCACGACCGACAGATTGAAGACCTGTGGATTCCCTACTTTTGCATTACGACTGATATAACGGCTTCCAGGATGCGAGTTCATACAAGCGGTATGTTTTTGTACTTGTGGTCGTTTTTCTTTGTGATAAATTACATGTATTTGCCGATAACTAGCAACGTTTACAGAATAATTGACAATCAAAATGAATTGTGTGATGTAAATGTTAGACTCAAGAATATTAATTAACATTTTAATATTGTGCAAATATTGGTAAAAAGATGTCTCACTTGTTTTTTATGATTCAGAGATTAGACAAATAATACGCAGTTCAGCGTTTTCTTAAATTCACAGACTTAAGATCCGCGACCATGAATTTTCTTTAGGAGAAGTTTGGCGCTATACACGTGCAAGCATGTCGTTTGCCGGAGCCCTTCCTCCCATTTGGTGCGACGGAAATTTACTTGTTGATGGCTGCTACACAAACAATGTTCCTGGTACTGATTTGCGCGAAATGCAATGGTTAAATTATTTTTCAAAAAGATTATTCAGGGCAGACATTTTTGCAAAGACTTTCGTATCTTTTCTGGGTTTATGTTTTGTTTCGTTCTTTTTCTTTTTACCAGAAAATGAGAAAAATTATGTTGGATTATTTTCTTTATTGGGGAATTTCTGAAAGGCATTGAAATCTACACAGAAAACATGTATTTCTTTCCAAAGAGCCTACATATTGTGCCACTCAAGATACAGCGTCGATTGTTTTTGTAGCAATCAGCGACAAGGTATGGCAATAAACATTTCGGTGTGTGTTTTTCCAGATACCAAATTTATTTGCCGACATAATTTGGAAATGAAAGATGTACTACAAAACTTACAATTTCGTTTAAATGTGTTAGATTACCTTATGTATCTGCGAATAGTCTCATGCAAAAATGTCCTTGTTACATTGGGGGAATTTGGAAATATCTAAATTTAGTTAGTCAGGTGAAACCCTTCACGACAGATTCGTCGAAGACACCTGTGGGCTTCCTAATCTTCACACTTACTATCTAGCGAAACTTTCCGAACTAATCTCCCAAGTTTAAATATTAGACCTCATCTCTCCCTAATTTGGACATTTTCGCTTGGGATGTCAATAACGTCAACATAATGTCAATGTAGTGATTATATGCTGTAATTACGCTAATGCTGTCATTACGCTAGTGTACATGATTAAACCGTGGCAGTTTAGTGAAATTCACCTTTTTTGACTTCCGCTGAGAAAGTTATCGTGGTTTGGCCTTTCCAGTTTAAGTTACGATCTCATTTTTCACCAAGGGCAAAAAAGGTAAAAACATCACTTGTGCTTTTCTGTCGCCTTCAAGAAACAAACGTTTAGCAACGCGTCAATTAAGAACAAATGTTATCTTTTGGCGTGACTAGTTTGCTGACATGCATTCAGAACCCGTACAAATAGCAAAAGTTACATTGCACATAGTTCCTAATCTCTTTCATGATGGTGACTCCAGGTTTGTGATCCAGCAGAACAAAGGTGGGATATGTATTATATAATGTTTGTATTACATTATATATCTGGAAATATCGATAGTGTAAAAAACCGGAAGACAGTTCTTTTAAGTTCGGCTCAGTTGTTTGGCCACAGAAAATAAATGCTGCGCCAAATTAATCCGAAGAAAAATCTTCCTACACGTTTTCCGATAACAATTTCCAGATGTATGAAACTGTTTTTCTGAAGCACAAAGGTACAGCCGAGCTTTCAAAGGAACATCGGGTGTGGAAGACAGCAAAGACTACAAATCTTCATGAAAATATAATGTTTGGGCTATAATGAGGCACGACCTGGTTTGCTCATTGGAACAGGTTCAGTATGGAGGTATGTTAGGGCGAGTATGTCTCTTTCCGGCTATCTGCCGCCGCTTTGTGATCCATTAGACGGACATTTGCTGCTGGATGGAGGATACGTCAACAATTTGCCAGGTATGCTTGTAGGGGTGTTTCAGAAGATTATCTGATCATCATCCTTGCAATGAATTTCAGCATGTCTTACTCGTATTTTCTGTACTATGCCCTGAATAAATTTTAGTTAGAAACATGAGTAAGACTAAATAATTCGGAAAATTGTCAGTATTATTAACATAAATGTAGATAACCACTGCTCACATGGGAGAGGTTTTTATGTCAATCTTATATAAAATGGTAACGGAGAACTAAACCTCACAATTTCCGGTTTGTATTTAAATTGAAAAGCTGACGTGATGAAGGCGATGGGGTGCAGAAACATATTTGCTGTGGATGTTGGGAGTCAGGATGAGACAAACTTGACAAATTACGGCGATTCGCTATCAGGCTGGTGGTTACTGTGGAAAAGATGGAATCCATGGGCTTCACCTGTAAAAGTTAGTATGATGTATTTGTGAAGAGTCTTGTTTTGTACGTTTCTACTGACTAAAATGAAAAGAATAATTTTGAAAATATTTTATGCTCTTCAGCTTTGGGTTGTGTTTGGTGCATGGCAGAAAAATAAATTGGTTGAAACTTTTGAACATACTAGCTACGATGTTTAACAAAGAAGAAAGTTTTACATTCCTTGCAATAATCCGCTTAAACATAGTGATTATAGTAGATTTTTACTTGAAATGTTAAATGAACTTTTGTGTTAACCGAAACATTCAGTGACGTGACTGCACGCTGGAGCATGTTACCCAGTCGTCACTCGTTTTTGCCATATTTTGTCAGGTGCCGGATATGGCAGAAGTGCAGTCCAGATTGGCTTATGTATCCTGTGTGCAACAAATGGAAATGGTAAAGAACAGTGATTACTGTGAATACATGAGACCCCCGATAGACAAATATGCGACCTTGCAGTTCGGCGCCTTTGATGAAATATCTGTAAGTGTTTTTAGTAAGTGTTCGTCTAAATTTATGTTGCCCTGTATTTACACATGGCTTTTTCGCAATATCACTCTTAAATATCATGCTTGACCCATTCCGCCTTTGGCATACATAAACAACAATAGTTTTGACGAATGCAATTTTTTTTAGTGTTGTATGTTTTGTTAATCCGAAAGTTATACAAGGAGCATTGAACTTGTGTACATTTGGAAAAACATCTGTTCGACAGGAAGTGGGGTACAACTATGCAAAAGCATTATTTTCCACATGGGTAAAGAAAGATCTGGTCAAGGAACTGTTCTTAGAAGAGCAAGCTGGAAAACTACCTGATACGAAATCACTAAATGTAATTATTTTTTTATTTAAACCTTCTTCATAAGACCTGACTTTATAATTTTACATCTCATATTTTCGTATGGCTATCAGTACAGTTTTAACTGAATAAAGAAAAGCTAAATATTTTTTATCAAGGCACCCACAGCCAGGGATGCAGATTTTATCGATTTGGCTGAAATGGTAACAAGAATAGATGAGCCAAAGAGAGCCTGGGACATGTATTTACAATCAGGTAAGCAGTGAGAAGCGGAAACTACTTCCGTTAAAAGTCGCAACGTAAATGTAATATCTGTCGATTGCGTTATATATGATTTTATTTTAAGGAAAACCAACATTTAGTAACGTGACCACGTCTCCGCATCACCACAGATATATTCTTGCTTGGTCAGTTGGAGGTTCAAAGAAACAATTTCCGTTTGCTTACAGTTTCAGAAAATACTTGTGTGTTGCCAAGGAAAAGCTCACAGTGTATCGAAGGTATATTTAAGGAAACAATAGAATGACTATTTGACGTCAATAATACATAGGATGTATACTGAAGTGTAGTTATTCTTACTGTACTGAATTGTTGTGCTCATACGTCTTTATGGTGCTGTGTTCGATAACTTGTTGACAATGCTGCATCTCATGTGTGCACTGATGCGCACATTGTGCCCTGTTACAAAACTTGCAAATACAAGAGAAGGGTGTTCTCTGCAATTTCGGGTAAATTAGCTTGAAACTATCGAATGAAATATTTGTTGAAGACATATGTTTTCCTTATATATCTGGAGCAGTTGTTAATGAATTTGCTTCCAGCTTTTAGAAGAAGACTCAATTATGTAAGACTATAAAAAGAAGGGTAGCAACCTCGTGTCTAGTTCAAACCTGTACATTATTCGACACATATCATGATCAGTTGTTAATGATTATGCTTCCAACATATTGTGTTTGTAAAACTCTTCAGAGCTGTTCGATAATACTATAAATTACTTCTTACAAACATGTCAAAAGTACTGTGTCATAAAAAGATAAGGCCTTCAAAAATTGAAATGACAATCTCACCAAATATGAAATGGCAAAATAGTTTTTATAACAGTTAATAGATTTCAAATGACATGGTGTTTGACATTACATATGACATGTCATGCAAAATTGATAAATTTAAAGTCAAATGAGTTTATTTCACTGGACGCATTTTTAAAATACATTCGAATCTGTATCATTCGATAGACTAACGGTGATGGTAATGGCTGTACGTACTAAACGAACCACTACCAATTAGTACTTTAATTACTTTTTACTAACATGTTACTAGGAAAGTCGCTTTCATAATTTGAAGAGATAGACTAGAAATGACTTTTCATTTAATGGTGATCCTTTTTATCTACATCGCGCGGTAGAAATTTCACGATGGGGTCAAAGTCTACACTTCTTTCTTTGTTTCCGCTTCATATGGTCCTTTTTGTGCAGTAGAGAACTCCATTGCTTCTAACTTGATGAATAAAGTGATAAAAGTTGCATGTACATATTTTTGAAATATAAATGAGTTAAATTTTTGCATCTTGCTGATGTCATAATGTAGAAGAAAAAGGATCACCCATTTTATGAAATAGTACTGACTTTATTTTTAACTACATGTTCGAGAAGCAAAATCGTGACGATTTGTAACCAGTTTTTGACACTAGGATACATTTTCATTTTAAGTTTCTATCTGAAACAGTCATGGATAATAGATGTCCCTTGTAAAAGTGTCCATTTCCTGATATGAAAAATGCAATCTGTGGGGCCATACTCTAAAATTTTACGCAGTTTTTGAGAAAGACACAAATGCAAGTTATGTTTGCAAAACTACGGTGGTCGTAAGTGTTTAATTTTGAATTTTTTCTTCAGATGATGAATACTTCGAGGATGAATATATCTACGGTGATGGGCCATTAGACGAAGAGGATGAAGATGAAGAGAACAGATCGGTCATTTCAGACACGCCAGTGGTCACAATGACGGACATGGATGAACACGAGACGCGTCCGAGAGCAGCGTCGGAGGGTGGAAGTCCGTGCGGTTCACTCGAGAAAGATGTGAGTGTTGTGGTGTATTCACATTGAACGGAACCTAGACCGGGACAGAACCTGGATCAGAATCAGAACAATGGGAAAAATAGATCGTAGCCACTGTTCCGGTAAATTTGTAATGTGAAGGCTTTCACACAATAGCATACAACCCATTTTGGTCCTGTTCCCTATCCTTGTTCCACCCTCTGCTAATACACCACAAAATTTTGATAGTGTCATTTTATTGGCGACAAATTCATAGGCAAGTAATGTAAACCGCCAGTGTTTCTGTATCATCGCACCTTGCTGATAGTATAAATGAAAAGAAATTATCGACATCCGTTGAGATTTGCTGATATTGAACGTTTGCTTTTGTTGTTGTCACAAATATAGACGCAAAAATGGGCTAGTTTTATGTCGTGTCGTGAAAAACGGAGAAGTCTTCAGATCATAAGGGAGGAAGGAGTGTGATTTAGATGCTAAATTATTAAGTACAATCTCTAGAAAGTCCTCATCCCTAGCAACCAGTCATATTTTACTGAATAATGCGGTCATGTCACAAGTTTCCATGGCTTCCTTATCCACATTCCGACACTTGTATACGGTACACTCTCTACTTCACTCATACTCATTCAGGTGTATTGGATAAAGTCGAGAAAAAGTGGCAGTGCGTATTACAATACACATCCATATATGGTTAAGTCTACAACATTTCTCAATTTTAATGTTACATTTTGTCATGATTATCTAGCTGAACATTTACTCAAGACATGAAAAGAAGTAATGGCAATCGTCAGTAAATACAATACATACAACAGAAACTGCGTTCTGCATAATTTCGAACTTCTTTTAATTGTTTTTTATTGAAAGACTTTTCGTTGATTTCAAGTCTTCTTTTCAGTTTATTTTTTATTTGTATTGTAGCTGTAAAAGCTCATAAATATTATATTTAAGCTCACCGTTGTATTTGATTTCTGTTCGAATAGGTCGTACCAAAGAGACGGAACTCTGTGCATTTGGTATTGAGTTTGTACATCAACAAATCAAACTTCTGGTTCCTGAGCTTGGGCTGTACAGCTTTTTATGTCTAATTACCCAAACATACCACTAATTAAGCGGCAGCACTTTCCTGACAATAACCTCAAAGAACTTTGTAAAAAAAATTGCTAACGTTACATTCACAGCCAGGTTAAAAAGGCATGTATTTTCTGTGGGGCGGTGTTCTGTCTTTGTATTTTTAAATGTTACTCCATTCTAAGCTGCGATTCTTTGTTGCACTCGAATTACCAAAAAAGCAGTTTGGCATGTAATTTTCCATCGAAGCCTTCTGTGAACTGTCGTAATTGTTTGTTTTTTTTTAAAAACGGAAACACAAACTATTGTGTATCAGTAGAAACACATACTCATAAAGAAGTGGGTTATATATTTATTTTTGGTTTGGGGTTTTTACCGGAGGTATTCAAACAAATTTCCAAGAATTTAAGAAGAGAAATACGACACAAAGTTTTTTGACAGTGTGATAATGACTTTTACTGTTATGTGCTTAAAGGTACATCTATGTGCTTAAAGGTACATCTATTCTGACTGTTGTTTGTTTATTCTGCAGGATATCTTGTATCCAAAGAAACGTACCCATGAAGGGGATGACGTGGAAGATGCTTTGTGTAGGCTGCCTCACATAGACAGCATGAAATTTATGGATCGCAGTAATCGACGCAAGTCCAATAACTTCTTTTGAAGACAAAGACGTTTCTAACAGCGGACTGAATGAGCTTCTACAGAGTGCCTGAATATTTATTCAAATGCCAGCCGTGCGATGCTTGTAGCTTAATACGCTCGGATATTCGCGTGTTCTACTGTAATACTCCGTATCAAAATAGTATTTGTTGTGTTGACAGTGAGAAAAACATTGCAGCTTCTCCAACAGTTGCAAAATATTACAAACCCAAAGTGTAATGTTTAAAGAATCAAATTCTGTGATATAAAACTTTGATAAACGTTCTTAAACTCAATCGGTACTCGACAATAAAATAACATTCTATTATAAGATGAAATTATATCCAAGGAACCTTCTCCATTGTGTACCTTCTTCTCCATTTTACACCGTGACTCTACCCAATTAGTTTTTGTGTATTGGCGAATTGTTGAGATGGGAAAAATCTCATTGGATAAGTACTAATTTAGCTATTTACTTATTTTATTGCTCCTTTGTAACAGTTGTGAAGAAACGGTACATAGTTTCCATATTTTTTAGTCGCTCCTGCTGCTGATGACAGCAGAGGGACTTATCTTCTCTGTATGGTGTCTGTTTGCTTGCTTGCTTGCTACCTTGGTTGTTTGAATGTAGACAGAGAATCTAATTTCAATTAACAACAGGTGGCTTACAAGGCTGATTTCATTTCAAATATTAACACTAGATGGCTCTTCATCTTACTTAATGACACCACAGACTCCTAATGACACCACATGTACTAAATGATAGCAAATATTTGAATGCTTAAACATTGGTT
>JBCAUG010208179.1:0-19249 GCA_038406175.1 Haplosyllis leylae | reverse complement strand
GACAATACAGCAAGTGTTCAATGAGGTTTCACTGTTTACATTTTCTGAGGGAACACATGGCTTTGATGTCACGGTCCTAAAGAGCTACCTTAAGTTTCCCTCATGACTGTAAAATCCATAAACTATGAAAAGTGTTTCACTTGCGTGACAAAATATACCCATATGCGGCAGAACAATTTTATTACATGTGTTTGAAAAGAAATGTGTACAATTGAAAATTTAAGAACACCATTGCGAGGTAAAGCCGCCTGTGATTTACAGCCGTTCACTTCACATTCAAGTGACCTCCTAAAGGAAGTTTACTGCACGTAACGTAGTGCAGACGTTTGAAGTTGGAATTTTGGTAGAGAACTTCAGACGGAGAAACTCTGAAGTTCAATGTATATTAAAACGACCTGAAAATGAAAACAATTTGGTGGAGGGGGCACTACGAAAAAATAGACTCGCAGTCTTGAACAGAAAAAAGGCACTCGCGAAAGTGAAAATGATTTTTTTCCGAGTTCGTGTCGTGTCTAAACAATACAACGTTTACACTTGGTATGATTCGTGGGTCTGACACATTTTTTAGAAATGGGTGGATGTGTTTTGATCACCAGACACAAGAGCTTTACGTTCAGTCGTTCCGTCCAGACTGGATAAGGTGTCATTGTGATTTGTTATTGGGTTCATAGAAACCTACTACATGACATAAATATTTTTTTTTTGCAACGTTTAGTCTGCTGCAAGTTTCATGCCATGGCATCTGCTGAAAGAACTACCTACCGTAGATGTGGTCACACTTTATCATTCAGTTCACTTATCCGACAGAGACTTGTTATCCCACTTGAACCAAAGACAACGAAAGGACAGTATAAATAGTCATTGCTTGAACTAAGTTACAAATTTATTTTACAATGCTCAAATAAAAAAAAATGTAAAGGCCACTTGTTTGTACAGCAATTTACTGAAATGCCCATTCAAGGGCAAGTCTACGTCTTGGAAGCTATCCCAGGTCAGGTCAGCTTGGGGGTGGGGGTGGGGGTCGGCAAGAAGGCGTTGATGTTGACAACTTTACACCTGGACCGGACCGGACTGGTGCAGAAGGGAGATGGTACAGGCGGCGCGGAATGATACACCTGTGTCGGGCCCGTCGTGTTTGTGTTTGTGTTTCTGCAGGTAAACAGTCTGAGTGTCATGCAGTGCCAGGCAGTGGCACCCAGACTCACCTCGGGCGATATTCCGAGACATTGCCATTGAAAACAAATACAGCTATGCATGCCACAATAATTTGGGAGATATGGAAGTATCATAGTTTCCCCGTCAATATTTCTGAGATGCAAGAGTTGGCGGGAAAGGGAGGAAAGACATTGCTAGACATTGTCCCCGGATATTAATAAGATATCAGCAGATAGTGTAGTGGAACTGCTTCCCTCCTTCCTCGCCCCTGCCAAATGAAGTCACTCTGTCACGAGTGAGTGAGCGCACTACTTATCGTGTTGGATTATTACGCCAATACAAGCATTTAAGGCAAGGCACTGGGTTATGTGGCACATTGTTTCTTTGTTGGGCTCGGAATAAGGACCAAAAATCCGAAGTCTGGCCCAACTAATTCCATCTCGCAAAATGTCGGCAAGAGAAAGAAGATCAACGGCACAACCAGCCAGTTATAAAGATTTTAATGAGACTGGAGATAAAAGGAGAGTTGAAAGCAGCTCAGAAGCAGAGATACAACATGAAAGAAGCGGAGTGGCATCAACATCAGGGGAAGGCAATACCACAGGTATATCAGAGGATTTCGAAGTATTAATAAAACATAGCAAGAAAAGTGAGCAAAACAAAGATGTAAAGGAAGATGCAAGCGTAAACACAAGCCCAACTAAACGGAAAAGCCGAAGTAGGTTAGTAGGTCACAACACAGAGGCCTTAACTATGCTTAAACATGATAAAAGAGCAGGCAAACATGAACATGAACATGATCAACAACAAGAACAAGCTAGTAGTAATAAACAAACAATAGTGGAAGGCGGAAAGGGCACACCAAGTAATATCAAACAAATTAAAAGCAACAGCAATAAAATAGGCAACAGATCAGTGAACAAAACAATTTATTCAAAATCCTCAGGGGCAGAACGTCAATACAGAGACTGGCATTCAACAGACAGTGATGAACACCTAGCATTAGCGGTCGACTCTGAAAATGATGACCTAGATCGAGATGCGAATGGCAAAGGTATGACAAACAAGACCAAATCAATAAGGTCAACATCTAAGAAAAGAATGGGAACTGAAGGGAAGCATGCTTATAAATCACCGGTTAAAAAATTGTGAATGTCGGTAGCCACCAGGCTTACTTTCTTGCCCTCCCCAGCATCAATAAATGACATGGGAATTGGAATTAATCTTAATGATGACAAAATTCTACTTGCAGAGACCAACAAAGCTGAAAGGGAAAGAGAAGCGGCAAAACAGATGCTGCTGCAATCACAATGAGAGGCAGAGCTAGTGAAGAAAAAACTAGAAGCAGAAGAGGCAAGAAAAGAAGTTAAAAAACTACCGAAGCAGATTGAGAGAGACGCCAAGAAAGTAGCTCAACAAAAAGCAAGAAATGACAAAGAAGACATCAAAAAGAAAGTCAGCACTAAAACGGGCAAAGCCACAACAACAACTAGGCGAGATGAACATGCAGAAGAAGAAACAATGTCACAAAGCAGGTACCAATCGCAAAGTATAGAGCAAAATAAACTCAAGCAGAGAAGTAAACAACAAACACAACATGGCAAAAAAGTAATGAAAAAGAAGCAACAGTTAGATGGAGGTAGTAATCAAAGTGATAGTGATTCAGACAAAGAACATGAAAAAGAAGCAGGCAGCATTGCATATGAGTTATCCAACTCATATGATATACCATCAGATGTATCAATAGACGGGGCCATGAAAATTGTTAACGAACTATTAAATGATGATAATCTATACTTGCAGAGACACTGGCATCAAAAGACACAGAAGTCGGTCACCAAGGAAGCAACCCAGGTCAACAGTAACAGCAAGAAGGCAGGAGACACAGTTTCAGCTGCCACCTGATAGAGGAGCACACTGTAGTGGTTACAGCACATATAAGAATAAAAGAAGTGACAAGTACCAACATAAGAGTGACAGGTATGAGAGAGAAAAGTGGGACACAGATTTTGATATGTCAGATACGGAAACCGGAAGTGTTAGCACAGTTTCCTCTAACAGTAGTAATATTGAGGCGTTGTATAAGAACAAATTAATGTTACGCATGGGACACAGTGAACATGGTGACAGCAGGTATAGGAAGGACAAACACAGTGCCAGGCAGGATGAAAGGAGAAGAAGTAGACATGAATACAACACAGAAGCCAGAGAAGGAGCCATTCAGAAGCAGAGAGAGAATAGAAAGGCACAAAGAGGTAGGATTTACTATGATCAATCATCATCATCTGATTCTGAATATAATCAACACGGTAAAAAGATAAAAGTCGGGCATAAATGCCAAACCTACATCGAATGTTAGGGAGCAGCTGAGGTACCCACACTTTTCCTTGGGCCAAGTAAGCAGCTTCATAGGACAAAATATCCAATTCCATCAGTTAGATTACGAACAATTCGTAGCAGGGGAATTGACAACTATAATTACGTCCGACACAAATAAAGAAATGATGGGAAGAATCGAGTTATTGCAAAATGTAGCATTGTGGAAATTGAGAGCCAATGTGGCCTGGCCACAAGTAAGGGCTACATATGCACATGTAATAAGAAAAATCGAAAATCAAGAGATTGGGTGGGACACTGATTGGGAGAAGTTTGAACGTCACATCCATGATAAAGTTAATACGGGAGTGAGAAGTGAAAGGAGTAGAGCAAACAAAAGTAATAGTAGTCCAACTGAAATGGTGTGGTTTTGTAAGAATTTTCAAAGACCAGATGGTTGTACCAAAGAAGCGCCACACACAGCCAAAGTAAATAATGTCTTTAGGCAAGTACAACATGTATGCGCCACATGTTGGTACAGAGAAAAAACCCAAGCAGCACTCGGAATCGAGTAATGCATGTCCGTACAAAGAAGCATGATTAATGACAATGCAGGAAAGCCTGCACGCCTCGACAAATAGCATAAACACAATAGAGTTGAATTTAGAAGTACAGAAAAACTTTCAAGTAGCAACATTTAAACCACATAACATTGAATATGAAATTGCGCAAATTGAGGTGGATAGCTCGGAAGCGGAAAAGTGGGACAAGCCAGCACAACCAGAATGCTCACTGAAGTTTAATGAATTGTGGGCAGTAGCACAACAGCAAGCATTCATAAAAGACATAATGCTTGCACATAGAATTATTGACTCAGACAAACCTAATAAGTTTGGTTGCAGAATTCCATTAGTCACAAAATGGAATATCAGAACGATGGAAAAATTTTTAATGGATTATGAAGACCTAGATGTGGTAGATTGGCTTAGATTTGGATTTTCAATATCCAGGTCAGATCAAGTTCCAGGTCCAATTCCAGCCACAAGTAATCACAGTGGCGCAACAATGTTTCCACAGGCAATTGATGAATATATACAAAATGAGATTAAACTGGGGGCAGCGATGGGACCATTCAAAATTCCCCCATTTATCAATAGAAATGGGATATCACCACTGTCCTCCAGAAGCAAAAAAAGATTCTCATAAGAGGAGAATAATTCTGGACCTCAGTTTCCCGTTTGGTCATTCGGTAAATGATGGCATTGATAAAGATTATTACTGTGGTCAGCCAGTTGAGTTGAAATTTCCAACCATAGACACGCTGGCTAAGAGAGTGGCAGAGCTGGGGAAAGGATGCTTATTGTGGAAATGAGATTTACAATGTTTCTTCAGACAAATCCCATTGTGCCCCAGAGATTACAGTTTAATTGGTTACAGATGGAGAAGCCTGTTGATATATGACAAATGTGTACCGATTGGGTTGAGAAGTGCCACTGACATTGCACAAAGAATAACCAATGTGGTAGTATTTACACATAAGTCATTAGGATATTGGTCTTTAAACTATATTGATGACCTAGGCTCAGCCAAAAGGAGACTGAAAGCATTAAGTAGTTTCTTACTTATGCAAAGAATAATAACAGAATTTGGAATAGATGAGGCTACAAGCAAGGCAGTACCGCCGACAACAAGAATGGAGTTTCTGGGGAATACTATTGACACGATTGAAATGACGATTGAAGTTTCACAGCATAGAATTGACGAGCTATCTCACCTCATTCAAAAGTGGCAACACAAAAAAACATTATAATAAAAAGCAGCTCCAATCCTTGATTGGCAAATTGAGTTTTGTAACTAACTGTGTACGGCAAGGCAGAATATTCATTTCTAGATTGCTGGCACAACTCAGAATCATGATGGACAAACAATGGTGTGAAGTAGACATTGAAATGATGAAAGACCTTTGGTGGTGGAAGGAATATCTACCCATATGTGAAGGGACAGCTATCTTATGGTTAGAAGATAAGTTACCCATTGATGCACTATTGGCATCAGATGCATCATTGGTGGGTGGAGGCGCAGTACATGACAAGCAATATTTTCACTTCAAATTTCTGCAATATGTGTTAAATCAAGTGAATAACATTGCACAACTGGAGCTACTGACAGTAGTAGTAGCAGTAAAAGTTTGGGTGGGGCAGCTCTGAGGCAAAGTAGTACGGTTTAGCACAGATAATGAAATAACGAAGTTTGCAATTAACAAAGGAAGAACAAGAGATAGCTTCATGTTGAAATGTTTGAGGGAGCTGGCCTGGACAACCACACAATATCAAATATTGTTAAAAGCAGTGTACATAAATACTAAAAATAACGTTTTACCTGATGCCATATCTCGATGGTACTAGACAGCTGAAGCACGCAGAATGGTCAAAAGACTAATTGATAAAACTTGGGTCAGAAAATCTATAACACATGCTCATATTAAATTTATGTCTCCTCGGCAATTGTAGAACTCATCAGAAGGAGAAGGCGTAATCTGGAAGAAATGGAACAACACTACGTGGAGAATTACAATGCACAAGGCACCAAGAATAATCATAAAACGCACCTGAATCGGTACCATGAATTCTGTGAATTTAGTAATGTCAAACCATTTCCAGTATCAGAATTTAAATTGACAAAATTTGCAACATATTTAGCAGACATCCTCAAGACAGTGGAAGCCATCAAAAGGTATTGCACAACAGTATGTGATGAGAGTGAAATGAAAGGGTACAAGCCGGTTAAAAAAGGCACTAAGTACTATCGTACCATTATGGGAGGCACCAAACTCAAAGAGCCCAGCCAATGACCGAGGAACTACTGATTCCAATCGAGAAAGTAGTTGATAAATCACAACAGAAAGAAGTGGTAATTTGGACATCGATGCTGGGTGGATTCCACATGGTCTTGAGGAAAAGTAACTTGGTACCTCTCAAAAGAGCACATGATTACACGCACAATTTGACTAGGGGTGATGTACGATACGCACAGGGCATCATGGTTGTCATTGTCAGATGGTCTAAAACAGATCAATGTGGGGAGAGGCCACAGCCTATTCCCTTAATAGCTAAAAAGTACAGTCCCATATGTCCAGTGAAGTGGATATTGTGTATGATAGACATGGTACCTGCAAAACCGCATCACAACCTGTTCTCATACACAAATCAATTTGGACAACCAGTGCCCATTACGTATCGAGATTTAATGGTACAAATGAGAAGTTGGCTGGAGAAAGTGAGTGAAAATGCTAAAAAATACTCCAGCCATTCTCTCAGAAGGGGAGCTACTTCCAGATTATTCAAAAATAAAATTGCAGAAAGGACGATTATGGAAATCGGAAATTGGAAGTCCGACTGCTACAGAATGTACATTGATGTAGACCCATCCACCAAGGTCAAAGCCTGGTTTAAAGTTAATAAGTTGTAATTTAAAGTTAATAAGTTGTAATTGTAGATGGCAACTGGATGACAACTGGCTGCAGCAGCAAGTCTTCGAAGCACAATTACAAAGGTTTCGACAATTTCGTATGCAGTATCTTGCCTCCACTGCCAGATAGAAGGAGAGTAGTCTTCAATTGTCCACAACAGAATATCATCCCAGCCTGGTTGGAAAGTGAAGCTCCATCAGAGATGGAATACTTCAGAGTTCCGACACAGAGGCAGGGGCCCAGTCAGGGCCAAGCATTGGCAGTGACAAGTAGTAGTGGTAGTCCTAAGTAAGATATCACGTGTGCCAACACCACATTAATTGGAGATTACATTTCCACAGTCTTCCCAGAATACAGCACCAAATGGCTGGTGCAGGCACAGGGCAATCTCACGTTTGCTTCGTGTTTGCAGCTTATTAAAGAGGAAGTATTCACAGTCAATAGAAAGTACATATTCATACAGATTGGAGGCAATCAAATCAGGTCAGCAAATAATGAAATAATCTTCGCGGCTTTACTGGATCTGGTGGTGGAAATCAGGTGCAGAAACACGGATAGCAGAGTTTTCATTATTGGAGTTCTGCCTAGGCCGCCAGTTGACAACCAAGAAGTTAGGCCATTAATTTGTAAAATAAACAGATGGTTAGCGAATGCGGTAGAGAAACTACAGAAAATGTTCCAGAGAATAAAGTATTTGCCAGTACAGTTGCAGTTCTTACACGGCAGTGTTCCGATACAGATTCTGTTCAAAGAAGATGGATTTACACTGAGTGAAGCAGGAGCTCAGCACTTTAAACATCAAGTTTTCGTAGCAGCTGGTTTTGTTAGAAATAACTAGGAATTAGTGCATAAACATTTCGTTGAACTTGGTATTGTATTGGTATTATTAGTATTGTAGGTGTTAGTTGTTTTACGTTTTAAAAATTTTATATTTATTTAATATTGATAGTGCATTAGTTGTTGCAATTGTTTTATGCTTGTTTGGGGGTCAGTGTAAGTTTGGCCGTATGTGTGTGTTTAGTATAAGGGTATGTTATTTGCATGTATCAGCTCATAGTTTCGCCTAATGTTCACTTTTCATCATTCATTTGTAAGCCCAAATGTAATAAAGTTTGTTGCAATTAAATGTCTTGTGGTGTTGTAATCCCGAGTGCTTCAGAAAGATCCCGGAACCGGTTTCATCTCGTAACCCCCCTCACCACACCATGGAATGCTCCAGGAACAGGGAATACCCTTCGACTTGTAGTGGCTTGACAAGTCCAAAAACATAATGAAACATGTGAATACAGTAAAAAGTAAGTGGATCTAACTAATCCGATTCCTCCACAAAAAAACTTCAGATAACGATTATTTGTCTTAAAATTGTGGACAAGAACAGTCTGAACCTAAAATTTCAAAACTCATTGTTCGTTAAATAGTTTCGGTTTCTTTTAAAGCTATTGATGATGACCTGCATTGACCATACCGTGGGTCCGTGAATTGCCAGTTCTTAACTGAACATACAACAAACGCTTATGACCGTGTTTGGGGCCAGTACTGACTGTGACCATAAAATATCACAATTGACCAACTTTCCAGCCGACTGAAGCAAAACAACATTATGCGAAACTCAGTTGAAATATATTGAATATTAAATCTCGTCAGTAAAACTGTAGTGCATTCAGTCGTGGACAGTTCCATTGTGAACGAACGTTTTTTATTACGCGTAAACGTAAGAGTCTATTTATAGGTATATTTTATTTTCCAGCTTCCTGAATGCGTCTTTATTTATACCGCTGACTTGTTTTTCTAAAAATACAGGCCCCACATGAAGAACAACATCGAAAGTTCAAGGTTTAAAAATATGTAGTGATTCAGAGTTGACTGCCCTCAAAAAAAGAAAGTCCTGGGCCCGAAAGGAAATAATTTTGTTCAGTAAATCCAGATGCAACTTTGTGATTTTCCACCGAAGGGTTCAGTGCCCTCACCCTACTTGCACTGTGCTTATTTTAATTCTTCATTCTTTTTGTGCGTTATTAATTTTTCTTTAAAAAAGGATATTTCCTGTAAAATAACTCATTATCCACATTCAGAAAAGAATCTTGGCGCTAACACAGAGTTTGCCAACATTGAGAATGGGTCGTCAATGTTACATATTACAAGTGCCGACTTCTATGTGTTTACAACAAAGTGCCAGTGCAACTGACTGGCTACAAATGCAAGGAATGCCATAGATTTATGAGTTTGATGGCTTCTTCTTCCCGAAACACCAATCACATTTTTGACGTTCACATACCCTTGTCGATGTTTTCACGTCTTATGAGGTGTCGTTACTCAATTTGTCAGTTATCAGAGAGTATAAAGTACCTACTTTATAAATCTGCAGTTATGACCCAAGTCCATTTAACCACTCCAAATGCATGGAAATTCCTATACAGATAAAACATCGATGATCATTCTTCCGAGACCTAAATGGGACTTCTGCGCATTTAAGGAAAAGTATACGTGATTAGGGATTTTTTTATCTTTTGCAAAAATTGAGAGCGAATACTATTTTCCCGAATCATTCTGTGAAATAACGAAGCGGTTTTATTCCGGGCTTGCAAGGCTGTATTTACGAAAGGCGAGTCGGAGATTTAGTTCTATCTCGTTTCAATTTCACGGACAGTTTTTTACCATATTTAACTATCGATGATCGGACGTAAATTTATTGCAACAGTGCGTGTACGTTGCAACGATCACTGATCAAGACAAACGTCAAGTGGCCATTTCTTCAGAAATACGTTTCACAAACAAGCTCTTGACTGACCTCCCTTGTTAAAGAGATAGATACGATGGTCTACAATACTGAAATGTAGTACTTGCAGCGACGTTATAGATAGAATGGTGATTTCTAGGACAGATATAAATATGAGGGAAAATGAAAAAAAAAAAAGATCAATTCCAAAATTATTTCAAGGGTCTGCAGTCTCTGTAGTGAAGTGTTTTGTTGCCGACTGCACCCATGATATGTGAAATAAGTGTTTACTCGACAAAAACACAATTGATTTTTTTGTGCACTCGAAAGACGGAGTGTTTTTGTGTTGCGAAAATGGCACAGCGATAAATAAACCTTGAAAATCATTATGCAACAGTGGTTTGTCATTAGGTCCTGACCTTGTGGCGCACAGGCGTTAAATCTGATTAAATATTTAAATTAAACGAAAGCCCCGACAACACATACACTCTTTGTAGTAGCAATGTATTCCAAGATCAAAGGAGGATCCAGCGCGAGTCAATTACGAACAAAAACAGCAATTTTTCATACAAATATGCTTACATACCCTGTCTTCATGGATACGGTGTCAAGAATGACTAGTACTTTGATTAATTCAAAGAGTTGCGTCGCAGCATCAGACCGTACTCTTTTTCATTCTTTTTGGGGGTGACGGTCTGGTTAATCTCTGTGGATTAATTAAACAAAGCTACCCAGGATTCATTCTGTTGACGTCTATTAGCCTACGTAACGTCATACTAGTCGTCACAACATTTGTGCCTATTTACATTCCATGTGGACCCTTAAAAAGTGAGAAATATTTCTACTCTTCAATGTAAACCGCCGTTTTCAAATTTTTTTTGTCAGTCAATATCTGAAAATGATGGGCCTTTCACAGATATTTTGGCACCGCGCTCATCGCTTAGCTCGGCCTAAAGTATTCGACCTCGGTTAATATCTCTTCAAATACCTTTTTCGGACCAGAAATTCGATTGAAGCAAACAAACGAGCTAAGCGTGGTGCACTATAATTGCAGCATATAGGTTTTCACGTGTTCAACGAAAGTTCCTTGAATGAGACACAAGGAAGGAAAATGGGAGAGCTGAAAACTATCAATGCAAAAGCCGCGTTTTTTTTATCATGGTTTACTGATTTGTTTTTTGTCTTTTGCAATTGCAGTTTGTGAAGTCGCGGGGTGTGAAAAGAATGTTGCGTGCTATTTCGACAGTCCAAATCCAGATCCAACCAAAGGAGATAACATAAAATGTTGTGATCGTCAGTGTCTTGGGGGATGTACCGGACCAGGACCCGGCAACTGTATCGCCTGCAAAAACGTCTTTTCCAAAGGTTACTGCAAGGAGTACTGCACCCAAACCACCTATAAGGTAACTATAATTTATCGTAAACAAGTGAAATCCCTCAAAAATGGGGAAGATGTCACAGATACCTAAAAATAGAGCATGACCTTTTGAGTTCGTTTTGCTTTTTTTACCGTTATTTACAAGTGCCAAGTAGGGCTTTCAGACGTAATGATAGTAAACTACGTTCTTCCGCTCAGCCTGTGATCTTCCGTTAAGACAAACAACCCCATATTTAGTTCAAAGAAAACTCCATCATTGTTTTTTTTTCAGCGATTTTTTCCCAATTTTCTTTTATGAGTACTTTTTTTTGTGCAGAATTTGAAACTTTGAACGTTGTCTACAATTTAAATAAAACACTTTGTAAAAGGTGCTGAAGAGACATTGGTCTGTTTCTGCACTGTCATAATGAGACAAAGCTTTTCTTAGTCGCGAAATTTCATGGTGAATCTATCAATTTAAAACAAAGAAGATGACAGGTTTTCTCGTCTTTGCCACTAGAATGATCTTACGTGCCAAATATAATTGGATTCTGTCAAGAGATTCTGGAAAACGAAACCCCACAGTCACTTGTCGCAAAAAGATAGTTTTATGTGTATGATTTTATTTGAAGACATGGAGCCATATTAATAGTCTCACAAAAAATGGACTGAAGCTGTTTGCGATGCATAATTTGAACGAGATATTGTTCGGTTACTGTAAGAGTAGTCACACTGGAATATATTGTAAAATACCTTTCACGAAATGAAAAAAAAATTATCTAAGTACCATCGTTTGTTTATCTTGGGTACCATTGCGCAGCTAAGAAATTCCCCGCCAGCTGTCTCTACTGGGGCACGGCTTCCCCACGCCCACTTCAGTTTAACAGAAAGTTGTCGAAAACATTTTTTCATCAAAAATATAAATATTTATTCAAATGGTTATTTTACACCTTCGTTGGGTTTTCAAATGTTCCGTTTCCAAAAGTGCTTGGGCACATGCCATTTGGTGTACTGGTTGGTCTCAGACTCGCACTCGTCGTGTGGAATACAATCCACAGTCTGTGCCACAGAAAGAAACGACCTACACCAAGTCAACTAGTAATTATTTTCGTCCAGTCCGGACTTGGAAAGGACTTGACCGTTTAAAATAGAGAAACATAAGACGGAAAATGAACTTGATGGGTTTTCATTGGGGACTCACTTTGTTTACCTCTTGAGTACTAGAAGTTGTCGCCGCCAACTTGAATATAATATATATAGTTCCAGCATTTTGAGATATAGCTATTTTTTCAGTATTGGTCTATGTCTCTGTGACGACCATTTTGCTCAGGGTATCGTTCCCTGTGCTGAGAAAACATCCTGCAAGGTTGGCATCACTAAGGTGGCATCTGTCAACTGGTCAAATGCCATTTTAGAAATTCGTTTTTAAAGGACTTTTGCTGAAGTAAAATTAATTACTGCTTTATGTATAATTTTCAAAAGGGCCCAAATTACCCCTGACCTTTTCCCAGTTGAATAAATACGTTTTCCATGTCATTATTAGTTCCCGAAAGGTAAATTGAAATACGAAAACAGGAAAGACAAAAAATAAATAATCTAATAAACAATTGTAGACTTTGATCGCAGATTAAATAATTCTTTTTTGCGGCGGTAGAGATAGAGCTATGCCACAGACATCGGATAGTTGATTGATACCACATGTTCCGTCCCTAGGCCTAGGGACGGAACATGTGGCAATCAACTATCCGATGTCTGTGAGCTATGCTGAAAACATTTTTACATCGAATCGCAGTGAAGTTGGTGGTATGTCCCGGCGGTTTATGATTATTTTATGATGTTTGCCACCGGTGCAGAAATGTTTTCATCAAAACGTATCTGTATTTTTTTAAGTTTCGACTGCTGATATCGTTTTGGAACAAACTGCCACATTAACACTGTTTACTATCCAGTACATCAGAGGAAACTGGAAAGTCCGCAGTGTGAACAGTCAATTCTCTGCTAGACTTTTGACAAAAAAAATAATAGAAAGAAGTATTACTATTCCAATACTTGATATTGGCAAAATGATTTGTTTAATTTTTTTAAAAACATTCTTCATAAATTTCAGTTTTGGGACCGGCGATGCATTACAGAGGAACAGTGTCGGAATATACACAAACGAATGGAAATAGATCGAGGTCAGCGCTGGAAGATGCATCGTGGAGAATGTGTGTTGGAGTGCCCATCCAACTTCATGGCTGATAAAAAGGACATACACATGTGCATACCATGTGAAGGCACATGTCCAAAAGGTACTAGCTATTGATGGTGTTTGGGTATGTTTAAGGTGCTACATCGGGATTGACTCCGACACCAATTCAGTTCGTTTGAATTGTGGTGTGTGGAAGAATTTACATTCACCCACATTTTGGACTGACCACCCCCCCCCCCCCCCGCCCCAATCCCATCATGCTACTTACTGTACTGTCCCTTTGTTCCAAACCCTTGCATGAACCCCCAGCTGCCAGACATACCACCAAGACTGAAGGATCAGTCAACTCGCACCTACAGAAAGTTATTAGTAGAATGGAATCGCAGTTGGACTTGGGTCTATATTTTTTCTCGGTCAATGAGACTGAATTATTACCAGGTTTCTTAAGAAGGATTACAGAATGTCATTTTTCAGACAATCGTCCAATACATTTGTTAACGGAAAACGATTACGCGTAACTTTCTGTATTTGTTAAAGCACGATAATTGGTGCTTTATTAGCTTTGAAAGCAATCGAGACCGAAGGTCGAGATTGCCTTTAAAAGCTAATAAAGCACCAATTAGAGTGGCTTTTACAGATTTAAAGCACGTCAAAAAGACAATAGAATTGTCGCAATAGTGCTTTAATGGTTGTAAATGTATTGCCATTTTAAAGTTGTGCGCCCCTCCCCATCTCAAATTTTTACCTCCAGTATAGATGCTACAATCTGATATTTGATCATTTCAGTTAGTTTTTATTTTAACTATTATTCTAAACAAATGAATGAGTCTCAAATCCAAATACTATGCAGGGAGTTTGCACTCATCTAGCTGGTTCTGAGATGAATATCTTCTTATAAGTGTTTCCATGACGTTTTTTGCTAGATTGATGAATTTGGTTTGAGTATTTTCTTTTATATTATAGTTTCAGTTTTGAAGGTTAATATAATTTATTGTCACTAGGCATCACTAACAGGCTGGATCTGATCACCTTTTTCAACATTAAGTCGTGACATAAGTGAATACAATAGAATTCAGTTGATAGGATTTGGGCTTCAGTCAATTTGTTTAATTTAGTCTGAATGAAGAAGAAAGTGGTATTCTCGTCAAGAAATTTCTGTAAAAAGGTGGTTCAAGACCATTCGGGAAAAGTGGTTTTCACTCATCAATATGCTGAAAATTACTGCCGAAGTTAATTCATGCTAATTTTAATATATTTTAGTCACAATCAATTTCATTTAATATCATTTTGATTGGAGGTTTTGGCTTCTTTTTTACTCTATATTGTTTTTCAGCTTTTACTGTTATTCTGTTCACTATTTTTGTGCAAGTTTTTGCTCCTAATATGGCACCATGGTTGATTGTAGAAAACAGGGAAGGATGTAGAGATGTATTTGGTGAAGTGGAAGGGCTGGAGTCAGAAGTACAACACCTGGGAACCAGCCAACAACATGGAGGATTGCCAGGAACACTTAGAAACATTTCTCAACTGCATAGCTAATGGAATGACCACTCAGGTAAGTTCCTCAAATGTAATAATGACACACTTTCGTACAGTTGGGCACCTTTTCAGCAATAAAAATGCAATGTAGTTAATAGAGATGCACTTTACAATTTATTTAAGGGCATATTTGTTGTAATGTACTTTATTCTTAGTCTAAGGGAAACTATCAATATTCTAAAATTATTATTTAAACATAAGTACTTGTTAGTGTACAAAAGTACTTTGTACCCTGGACAAACAAATGTTTACCTTTGAGAAATTTTGACAACTTTGCGTTTGTATTGTTAGTTTTTTATGCATGTAAATGAAAACAAAAATAGTCAAATAAAAGTTTATTCAAGGGATGGGATATTGTGACGCGGACTACATCTTTGCACAGTATGAATGTATTTCCATAAACGAACATTGACATTGATTGATTTTTCATGCGTGCGCATTTATGTACACTGAGAATTTACGTTGTGCAAAATCACCCAACCTGTCGTAAGAGGGCGCATGTAGTCAAGCTATTAATAATCATGATCTGATCAATGATAATGATAAGAATAAATTCAATACCTTCCGTGTCATTCTGGACTATAAAAACAAAAAAATGGCATCCTGTATGTTTCAGAGAAGCCAAATGTCGTTAGTAGCCTATTATAGATGGAAATTACGTGTGATGTTCAGCAATAATGTATTCGTCACGTGGACATACATTATTTATGATCCACGATACGACCCAAACTGGAGGCTTACTTTTGTTGCTCAATTGTATTGCTAAGTTCATAGGGAAAAAAAAAGATTATGAAAATTTACAATTCTGATATTAAATTCTGAACATGAAATAATTTTGTACTTCCTCATTACTGATTCTATGTATTTCAAAATCAAACATTGAAATGTTAATATTTTGGTTGTTGTGAAGTCTCTGGGAAACAAGTTCCAGCTTATTTCATGATTTCCCACTCTTGTTGAATCCTTTTAGATAGTTGCCTTTTTGATGATTTTGCTTTTTTTCAGTCAACTGTCTTAATTTACCACCATTTTTCAATTCAAACAGTGTAGATTGATGTTGTGTATAGTTTGATGTGTCTCATTCTTTTCAATCCAATCAGCTATGTTCCATCTACATGTAGTATTTTTTCAGGGTGAAGTTTGTACCTAGATATGTTTGTTTATTAAGTTCCAGATAGTAGCTCCTCAGTTACAAATAGTAGTTTTGATCTAATTACAGGACATTCAACGCACATTCTCCTTGAACCAAGTTCAGGACACCAGCAATGAGAAGATTCTTAACCTGTGGACCAGGATCCAGAACAAGGACGATCTGACCCCTCTCAAGCTACTCAATGAACAGACTTTGATCGATGGAGCAGATAACTGTAAAATCAAGGGCGATAAGCGAGTCCAGGTGAATCTAAAAATAACTTTTACAGCCATGCTGGAAATGTTACTAACATACTGAATAGAAAAGTATGATCATAATAAAGCTTTTCCCAATATTATGAAAAGATGTTTTGTGAGTTAAAGGTTGGTTTAAGTCGTCCATTTCACCAAATCTTTCAGTAGCCATGTCTTTGTGCAAGGCTAGGGGGTTTTGATTAAAATTTGTGGCTAAATTTGGTCTCTTAATCTTTTGTTGGAAAGTGTTCCCCAACCCCCTCACACCCCCTCCCAACTTTCATGCACAGGGATTTAGCAAAGAAATTGTTAATTAATGACTGAATTGTATATTTGAAAATAGTGATGAAGGTTAAATTACTTGAGTTCTTGTGTTTGTATGTCACTTAAACTTTCTAATGCTCCGCATTTTATTTTCAAGTGAACCTTTACAATCACAGAAATATGAAAAAGTGAAACTCTCTTTATTGCTTTACATTGGTCTTGATATGCTCATTTGATAATGATGTGTCCGAATTCTCTAATTGGATTATATCCACATTTGAACAACCTCTCAACTTGAATCCCAGTTACATTCTGTTGGAAGTCCCCAAGTTGGAAAACAACCTGATCCTGTCAACACTTTGTTCAACTTGATGTTTCAAATTCAATAGTAGCAATGTGTCATAAATTTCTATTTCAGAGTTTACTGTGTCCTTCCTTGGAACCACCAAGAAAGAAGAGGAAGATAGCTGGGGATATCAACAATAAGAAGTCCAGTGCTTACAAAGAACTGAGGGCTGAAGTCCATGCAGCTCTCAAGGTAATATTTTATACAGCCTTTATTTACTGGTAAAATACTAAACTGTGTAATCGCTGGTCTCTAGTGAAATCAGATGAAACAAGGTATCAATCTTCTCATCAAACTTATCATCGACTAAACTTTTTCATATTGTTGTTTGCATGTTTATTATTTTCTGATTAACAGAAAACTTATTAAGGCATTTGTGCTTATTGTCAAAGATTGTGGATATTACAGTGTTTATTGAATTGCCTTGTGGAGTTTTCTTTTTAATGTGGCCAGTTTTGTTTGTTTGATCGTGGATTTTGGTACTGTGCCAAATAGTGATCACAACAAAAGTGTTTTTGTAACAGGCATATGTAATTGAAAATATTAAATCTTCCTTCCAATTGAAAGAAATATTTTTTCCCTTTTGTTAAATATTTCGCGATTTTTCTGTAGTTTGAAGTTTTCTTTGTAAATAGTAGCCATATTTTGGGTTGGTGTACCTGTGCAAAAGTATGTCATTTTTAGTTTAGTAGACATTTTGCAATACATAATCAATTGTGAAACAGAATCAAATGAAATGAATTATGCACAAAAAAAGTTCAAAATTATAGTAGAGAGATAAAAAAATACGATGAAGATTTGAGATAAGATGCCGCTTAACAGTAAGGCCGATCAGTTATAGATCAACAATTTACGTTCAGTTAGTATTATTAGCAGTCATGGATATCAGACAAGAGATTTTCTCACACACAGAGGAATTTCTAGTGATGAAGGTATATCATCTGATTCTCTGGTCGCACAAAAAGTGATCGCGGAACAGAGGTTAGATGCTTTGTAAGCGTATTTGAACACATTTCGGGACCAGATCAGATGTTCACTATAATTTTACCTTGTTACCACAGAAAAGTCGTGAACCTTCGTCTTTATTTGCACCAGAAACAAACTACCTTTTATGATAATTTTCTAATTACATTGTCATGTACATTTTCGATTTCTAAACTTCCTTGTGCGCAAATTATCAATATTCAAGAACACGATGGTTGTAAACGACATTTCATTGTGCAGAAAACAGTATTATTTGTTAAACACAGTCAAGAGCTTGCATGGTCATCTCACCCATCCATAGAGACAATAGTATGCTATGTACGGACCTCCCAGCCGCCACAGCCCGCCTGGCATTGACATTAAGACACTTCGCTGACGCAAGGGCACTTGCTGATATTCCGCGAATATCTTGATAATTATCCACAACTAATAAATTTTGAAAATAGACAGATGACCGTCAAGTACGGAAATTCTACAGAGAAAGTACACATCAGTGACGTCACAAATACGTCACGTGGCCATTTGTGATATCGAGAGACTAGAAACCGTGTTGTCTGTGTTTCCAACTTTATTGTCCAGATGCATAAGTTGAAATTTTAGAAAAATATGCAAACGCCTTTCCATTTGTCATTGATTGTGAATTTTTGCTGTGGGCAAACCTTGGCTTGGCAGGTTGATTTCAATCCGGGCAAGTTAAATTTGGTTTTACTCCGGACGGACAAGTTTAGGTGAATTGTGAAAAGATTGAGACTACAAATACCTGCATCTCAACAATTGTGACCATGTTAACTAACTAGTTAGTGTTTTGTGTATTTATAGAGATGGGAACGAGAGATTAACAAGATAAACCGGGACACGGCGGCTTTAGTAGTGGAAAACCATGTGGACCTGGAGGGCCCACCGACGAACTTCACGTACGTGAACGAATCAGTGCCAGCCCCTGGCATAGAGATCCCGGACGATCCAGTCATCGGCTGCGAGTGCGAAAACTGCCTCGACGTGAGTAACTTGTTTGACCATAGGTAGTGTGTTAAATTAAAAATGAACCGCTTGTATTGACAAAATTGATGCTTGTAAGATGTGCAATTTGGTAAAAACTCAAATCTGTCAGTGATATGTAAAAGAGAAATTATTTATCCTCAAAAGAACCATTCCCACAACTTCATTCTTTCAAATATTCTGGTCGTTTAAAGGGGGTGAAAGTGTAATTGACGCATACATTTGTTTCAGGACCGGAAATCATGTTGCGGAGCCGCGGCTGGGTCAGAGTTCGCTTACTACACAAACAAGCGATTACGAGTCCCGTATGGTACACCCATTTACGAGTGCAACAAACTCTGTAAATGTGGCCCGGACTGTCCCAACCGGGTGGTGCAGAAAGGCAGGAAAGTCAAGGTATGATCAACTGATCTGTTTGTACGCAAACTGTTAGGCCTAACGGCTTGGCCACACTGAACTGACCGAGATTCTTTCCGAGTCCGATTTTGTTTCCGATAAATTTGGCTTACATAGAAATATGCAGAAGT
>JBCAUG010208068.1:0-19250 GCA_038406175.1 Haplosyllis leylae | reverse complement strand
ATCCCATTGAAGTCAGTTATTTCTGACACCCTGTCAGAAATTAGTGAAGAAAGTTCAAGTTGTCAGAATTACTGATTGGACATTATTCAGAAATTTTTGACCATGTGCTTTTTTTTTGTCATTTCTAACCTACTTCTAAATTAAAAACTTGAAAAATGGCCATGTCACTCAGATCACAACACTAATATACAATTTTTATTGCAAAAATTATTTCTGTAAGGTCAGCAATGGAGGCTGCACCATTAAAAATCGGAAATCCCCATAGACTTCCATTGTAAAGCTCTTGTCAGAAATTAGTGATATTACCATTTAAGTTCCTTCAGGGTGCAATTCGGCCTTTATTGAAAATTTCAGCAAATTCTGAGGAGCATTTTTATGGGTGTCAGTGAGATTTGTGGAAAAGCAAATCCAGCATCTGATTATATATATATTTGGAAGCATAAATAAATAACCAATACATTCACCTGGAATGTTGTACAATCACACTTTATTTCAAAGACATCTGAGCAACATTTTATTTTTTTGCAGTGTTCTTAAGGATAATTCTGATACCGTAGAGTTTTTGTAACAGGCAATGGGCCATTTGTGCTCTTAGGAAACTGTGAATATCAGGGACATCCTTCAGTGTACTGGAAAATTTCAAATGTAGCTCAGATTTCCTCATTCTAAATGTAATTATTTCACAGTTTTATTCTTTGTTTATACATGCTTCTAAATATATTTTCTGACAGACCGCCATTGTAAAAGAGGCTTATCTAATTTTATTTGTTCTTCACAAATTATGTATTAAAATTCGAACAGCCAATCAGCCACACACACTTTTTTGCGAAGAACAAAATAAAACAAGAAAGTCCTCCTGCGTGAACGCAAGAGGCATACCGCCCGCCACGTAGCAAGTGCTCCCTGTGTTGTCCTATCCAGAGGGGGGAGTACTCAGCAAGGGAGGTGGGGTACTCAGGCTGAGTACCCCCAGCCATGGGACTGAGTACATCCCCCCGGCCATAGGACTGAGTATCCCTTCGGCCATGGGACTGAGTACTCCCCCAGTCATGGGACTGAGTACCCCCCCAGCCATGGGACTGAGTACCCCCTGGCCATGGGACTGAGTACCCCCCAGTCATGGGACTGAGTACCCACCAGCCATGGAACTGAGGACCCCCCTGGCCATGGGACTGAGTACCCCCCACCATGGGACTGAGTACCCCCCATCTGTGGGCCTGAGTACCCCCAAGACAGATCCCCCTGGGCAGACCCCCTGGCTATGTTGATGATCTGAGTACCCCCCCTGTGAATAGACACACACCTGTGAAAACATAACCTCCCATCATACTACATACATGGGTGGTAAAAATATCCCTAGTGGGGATTGAACCCATGACCTCTTGATCATCACTCTACTGACTATGTTAGGCAGACATATGTTGGGCAGGAGATTTCTGAAGTGAGCTTTGTTTCATGCGCCACTTCACAGTTTGGACTATAATCATTTCTAGAATCAACAAAACATGACTTTATAAAGGCCATGAAGCTTCAGACTGGCAACAAAATGATCACTTAGCTCAGCCAGTAGAACATTGGCATGATGAGCAAGAGGTCCTGAGTTCAATCCCTACTGGCATAAATTTTTTATTTTTTTGCTCTTCCCGTCAATACTGGCAGGAATTTAACAGGATTTGGCAGAAAATAACAAATTATAGAAAAGCTCGAATATTGCATGTGACGGTAAAGCATATTGGCAATGTGCACTGATAAAAAGTTGTAGTCTTTGTGTAATGTAGACCCATGTGTATTTTACAACAAAGAGAAAAAATCGACAGAAATTGATCCAGAAATGAAAATGTGATACCTTGGTTCAATTACTAAAACACAATTGAGTTTTTCACAATAGGCGCTTCTGTCAAGTGCAAAAATAAAAAGCCAAAAATTGCCCCCAGTGGGGTTTGAAACCAGGACCTCCAAATTCTGAGGCCAATGTTCTACTAACTGAGATAAGTCAACATTCAGTTGCCAGCCTGAATCTTCATGGCCTTTATAAAGTCATGCTCTATTGATTCTAGAAATGAACAAAGTCCAACATATGAAGTGGTGCATGAAACAAAGAAAGCTCACTTCAGAAATCTCCTGCCCAACAGATCTCCTACCTAGCTCAGTTAGTAGAGCATTGGCCTGAGGATCCAGAGGTCCTGGTTTAAATCCCCACTGGGGGCAATTTTTGACGAATTTTTTTTTGCTCTTCCATGTGCAAAGATCTGTCAGATAATCTGACAGAAACGCCTATCGTGAAAAACTGAAATGTAATTGCATTGGTTGTAATGATAATATATTATACATATTTCATCAGGTGTTGTATCACCGTATCACCCCTTCCCCTCAGACAGGATGACCTGTATTATCAGCAAATCAGGATAAGAGTGAGAGCCGTGATCGGTATAACCTTGTAACGTTAATGGGTGGCTATCTTGCATTTAAATTTTGTTAGATATCGTTGGAAGTCTTGTTTTGAGGTCCTGTTTTTGATCTTCTAACCTGACGGGCAAGGAATCTGTCAATTCTTGTTTGCAGTTCCCTTTTCTGTTCCTCCAGAACAAAAAGCATTTCCTGTTTATCCGGAACAATATGTCGCCTCTCGTTTTTAGAGGCTTTTGGAACATAGAGTTTGGCTTCCAACATGAATTTCTCCGTCAATTTCCTTGAATCCTGTCCTGGAGACGAGGTTTGAAGATTGGCGTTACCTCTGATGGATGTTTGTGGACTGTTAGTAGGTGATGACGATCCAGAACGATTTACCGGACCTTGATTTGGTAGATTATTTGGTGGATTTGGACTAGAAATTCTTCTCAACATTGCGGTTAATTTTTTCTCTTCCGTTGATGGTGCTGTCGTTTCTTCATCCAGTACCCCGCCCATAGAGCTTCCGGGACTTGAGATTCTCCTAAGGTTGGGAGCAATTTTCTTACGAGTTTTGGGACTTTGTCCAGGACTGTTGGTGTTTAAGTGCTGATGTTTTTCAAGTGTAGGACTCGCCACTCGGCGTATTTGTGGTGGAGTGAGGGAAGTAGAAGGAACTTGAATTTTCGTAATCTTGCTCTGGAAATAGGCTGGTTGTATCATATTCCCATGCACAGTCTGCTTACGATTAGGTAACAGTCGTTCTTGCTTTTCATTTGAGACATCTCCCGCGTTGGTGAAGAGATTTTTTTCAGCATGGCCCTCGTCAATTGCAGTGGATTCGTAAGTTTCAAGTATCTTGAAGTCTGTGGCTGTATTTACAACAATGTCTGGTAAAGTCACTGTAGATTTTATTCTTCGTTTTATTGACTGTTTAGAATCGTTCGTTACCTTTCTTGTTACAATCATTGGTGATGTATGCACTCTCCTCAAAAGAGGATCTATATCATTTGACATGATTTCTTCTTCTGAACTCTGGTTATTTTCATTCAACATTTGAGATTGAACATTTGTGGGATCATCTTCATTCATATTTTTCGTTGCGCCTGCTATTGTTTTACTTTCCGTTGTGCTTTCACTTCCAGTATAATGCAGACCATCTTCTACAATGGCGTCACTTTCTTCTGGTTCATCAGATTGGTCAGATACTTCGACTTCTGGAACATAGAATTCAGATGTTCCTGCAAGATCATCTGGGTCGATCCAATGGGCCCCAAGACATTCCCTCTCATCTGCGTGAAATCTTAATTCTAATATCTCCTTTGACAACATTTGTTCAGTCATCTCGTTAGAGTCGTCAGTTGCTTCACCATTATCCTCCCCTTCCCTCATTTGTGCCCTTTCTATTTGTGTTCTGCTTTCCACTAATCTTCTAGTTGCCTCTGCTCTATCTTCAGCTTCAGCCTGTCTCTCCGCCTCCTCTTCTTCTTCCAAAATTCCAGTTCTTTCCAACAGTTTCGCTCTTCGGAACAGTATTCCTGCTGCAGTTGTCCCAACTTCATCGGTCCCCCGAGAGGCATATTCTCTCCAAACTCTTTGTTGATTCAATTTCAGTTTACTTAGCTTTTCTTTCAGTTCGTATCTGAAACAGTAAATATTCAGGTACGAGGGTAAATCTAAAACCGAATAGAGCTCAAAATGGTTTGGAAAACACTGTAATAGATTGGTTTTCATTTGTCTTACTTTTCTTTCCTGTATTTGGCATCGTTTTTGTTCGCCATTTCGTCGTAAACATTCAGAGTTTTCTTGAGTCGTTTTTCTGCATTTCGGTTCGCCTTCCGTGCCATTTCAAAGCCAAGTTTATCCAGTGCGTCCCCATACACCGCTATAACAGACATGTTGGACTCCTGGAGGTGTACAGGAATATTAAGAGAAATTTAATTAACAGAATCCTTATTAAATATTCTTTGTCTAATACATAATACCTAAAGTGATTATCAGTAACGCTGGAAAAGCCTCTGAAATCGTTAAAATAAGAATTTACAAAACACTTTTTCAATAATCGCACTTAAATATAATTTAAAATTCAGTCTGTATATCGCTATTATTTTACGCTTGTGTTATATTAAGCTCATAATTTTGATACTGATTAGAGCGCAAGGTATCTCTTTTGGACCTACCGTTCAAAGATTTAACAGAATTCATTAGAAGAAAATAATGCCAGGAGACATTTGTAAAAATTTTAGGCAACATTCACCAATCACTTAATGAGTAATCTCACCACAAAGATGAATCAAACTTCCATTGAAACACGAAACTCCTCCTACCTGACCACAAGAGGCATACTGCCCACTGCATAGGAAGTACTCACTATTCTGTACTGTCTCTGGAGGAGGGTACCGCAGTCCCAGCTAGTGGTACCCCAGTCCCAGCCAGGCAGGTACCTCAGTCCCAACCAGGGGGTACCCCAGTCCCAGCTGGGTACCCCCCTGGAAAGGACCTGGGACCAGAGATCAGGGAAAGAACCTGGGACTGTGGTACCCCCTGGAAAAGGACCTGGGACCAGAGACCAGGGAAAATACCTGGTACTGGGGTACCCCCCTTGGTGAATATACAGAAAAACTGAAAATATTACCTTCCTGTCATACTTCATGCACAGGCTGTAATCAATGGTAAACTTTGGTTGTTTGAGAAAACCAAACTTTTTGATACTTTACAAGCTGTCTCAAATGTGAAAAAGAATATATTTTAAAGAAAATGGTTAACAAGTGTTATGAAATTTAAAGTATTATTAAGTCTACCTGAATGTTATTGATCATTGTTTAATTGGGTTAAACAAACTTACAATACAACTAGTGCTTAATGAGGTTTGACTGTTTACATTTTGCAAGTGAACACATGGCTTTCCCAAAGAACTACCTTAAAATGTACCTTTGTTATGTCAGCTAGATATTCAATAGAAGCCGGTCCATCCTGTTTAACGCTTTTCTTAGATGATTTCTTTTTGCGTTCTTTTTCACTCATTGTGGTTTCTTCTTGAAAAAGTTTTATCGTCCGTGTTAAAAATTAAACAAACGCTACTCGAACCTTTTATATATTTAACAAAACCTTTTTGCATAGAAAGTAATAAAGCCCATTGCTTGAGCATAACACTTGCGCGTATCCTTTTATCATCTACAGTGAAGGACTTTGATCGATAACGAATTGTTTTACACGCTTTTCACCATAAAAGTAATATTAAACTTTGCTTTGTTTCAACCTTCCCCGGTTTCCTGGATATAACCTAAAATAATTGCCCCAATAATAATTTTATGTGGCCACACAGAGCAAGTTGTGTCAAATGTTGATCGTTACTGAAAACTTTTTCCATTCTTATCTGTTCCTTTGCAAAGGCCAAGTGCAGTCATAAATTGCTTCGTTGTTTTCTTTTCTTAGAAAGTATCTGCTTGTTGAGTCAAGCTTTATTACAGACAGGTCGAATTATTAATGCTTGTAATATCATTCGCTTGCGTGTTTGCTACTGGTTATGACTTCCAGTTGACTGTAAATTAAGTTGAATTATTACACAAGAACTTTAGAAAGCAATTAACATAAAAGTAAAATCAAGGGAAAAAATTACACCACATGTATATTTATTGTACCCCCGTTTACAAATAAACCTTATCAAATTACATTTAATAAAGGTACCGTTTCCTTTTTGTAGACATTGGCCTTAGAGGGTGCATGCACAGACATAAATACACATTCATACACAATAATTTATTTTTCATCATATTAAAATAAATTACATCTGGTTTCACCTTGTTCCTGCAGATCAATGTTTACTGTTTTGGTAGATGTATTTGATCACCCTTCCATCAAAACTTTTTGTTCTCCTTTTCTCTTTTCAACCTGTTTTCTTTCCTCTTTTGAGGGCTATCCATGATGTCAGTGTTATATTTGACTCGAATTTCCTCTTTGAATTTTTTTGCTAATCTTCCGCAGCAGCTACAAAGAACATTTCGATACTTGAATAGAATGTTTCCTTTTGTTGTTTTGAGCTTAATAGGCTGAAAGATAGTCACAGATAAATTCGTTTCAAATAAAAGTAATCGTTTTTGTTCTTACCCCATGTAAGGCACATTCCATTTGATATAATGAGGGTAATGAATCGTGAAAGCATCCGGCAAAACAATAAACTCAACACTGAAAATTAATTTACCAACGGTTATTTCTCAAGACAGACAGGCAGACAGACAGACAGACAGGTATATAATAGGTAGATGTACTTAAAGTAAGCAGGCCTGAAAGTGTACTTGCCCTGAAGCAGCCACCTCTAACCGATGCACAAGTTTATTTCCATATCTACCGACAAATCTCTGGTCGTACACTGGAACATCTTCTCTCTTCATTATCAAATACGGTTCATACGCATCCCTGTATTCCACCTGGATAATAATTTCAAAAAGTTATTTTTGAAATTAATCTTGGAAGGCCATTCGTTCCAAAAAAAACCACAAAATGTCTCCAGAAAAATACATGACCTTATTTAGTATTCTTGTTTTCACACACCAGAATTTCAATTAAATCTGTAATTAAAGTATGTAAATGTTAGGAAAATACCTACACTGTAAGGCTCAGTTGCCTTCCTCCATTTCTTATAATTGGTTGGTCCATGGCCAGGGGTGAAACCTTCACTGAATTTCAAAATAAGAACAAGTAATTTGTTTACATGTATTCCTTTGAAGACATTAGTTGATGCAATTCTGTTCAGCTTTGAAATTGGCAAATTTTCTGCTCAGAATTCATCGCAATCAAGAATAGTACTGTGGCACTACGTACTGGAATTGTATGACATGCCTCCTTGACCAAATTTCGAGGAGATTCGTTTTGTTTCGTGGGAAATCCGTCACATTCTGTTGAAACGGAAATTCGAATGCTGGGATCACGAATGACTGGAAAAACAATTGTTAATGAACTGAATCTGACACGGGAGATGTATTTCTTAAAATATCAAAATCATGTTCTTTATTTTACATTTTAAAATTTGGTAGCACTGAGAACGCGACCATAAACAAGTTTACTGAATATCCATTACGGTTAGCGTCGCACAAAATTAAAGAATTAAGAGACAAAAGATTGCACATAACAATTAAAAAGCTAAGTCTCTGGTGTTAAACGAAGAATATCATGCTAATATCATCATAAGATAATTTATCTTTAATTTATGTACCTTTCTACCGTCCAAATATCCTTGCTTGATCATATTCATTGCATACTGATGAAGGCCGAAACTGGGAGCAAAGTCAACATCGCTTAGGAAGACGTATTTGGCGTTTGTGTAGTTTAGAGCAATATTTCTCATGAAATTGATTGGGTAAAATTCCTGTAAAATTATAATGTAGACAGGTTCGTGTACAAAAGTTTATAAATCAGAAACAGCAACTGGCACTGTTTTGTCAGAACAGGAGCTCTGAAATCGATGCCATATTATATCAATTTGTTTTCACGATTCAGTGTGTACTTTTTGTACACGTTTTAATGTCATGGTAACAAAAATTAACGCTCAATTGACATTTTAACTACTCACCCCTTCTTTGGCAACTATATGTACATCTATATTCCTTCTTTCCAGAACAGCACGATATGTTGTCCTCAGTAATTCAGGCAATGTATGTGCACTTGTGGTGTTCAGGAAAAAGGCCACTGAAAATGCTCCATCCCAGTGGCGTAAAAACCGATCTAAAACGTTTAACTTTCCCTCATGCATTTGTGTCACTACCACAATATCCGATTCTGGATTGTGTTCTGAGTACTGTCTCCAGATATTAGGCACAAATATTTTGTCTTCTTTTCCTTCTCGCTCGAACCTGGCGCAAATATCCTTCAGTTTTGGCTTTTCAGTTCTGTGAAAAAGGTCTTTGCGGAATTTGTAAACGAGTTCACTAAGTTTATCCTGGAAAGTTTCAAGTTTTTCTTTTGCGTAATTTGAGAGATCATCTGCATGATTGTGTGGAGGGTGGTCCACGGGATCCTGGATCTGAGATTCATCAGGTGGGTTTTCTCCTTCAGAATTAATTCTTGCGGACACTACATACCTCACTTCAGGTGACTGCGCCTCTTGAATACCAAAAGTAAGATCATGTACGTTAAGGTCAATTAAAGATGAGGGTCATTTAATAGTTTAATGTGAAATAGAAATCAAGTGACTGAAAGTAAATTTAGCTATTTACTGATTTTTACTTATTGTGGCGCCAAGGTCAGAAATTACATCATCAAAAAATTCTGAATTACAGGTATGGGAGTTAAAACAAGGAACAGTCTTTACCTGGGATATTTCTGGATATAATAATCATCCATTCGAACATAACAACGCAGGCACAAAAGGAAACTACAGATGTACCCCATTTTCTCCATAAATATCTTCAGTGATAGAAATGAAACATACATTTTATTACCTCTCAGAATTACGCCAATGTAAAAAATAAGTTTTTTGTAAATTTCTTCAAAACCAGTCATCAAATTTGTCGACAGAACATAAATCGATTGGTGGTGTATCGTACCTTTGGACCATGTGTTGAGAGTTATGTCCTTATTCTTCTGTCATCAATTCTCTTTATCTGCAACTACAATTTGATGTTTTCACTCCCGACATGTACGTTGGATAATATTTTCGGTGTTTACTGTTGTACCATTTACGGTGCACTTCGACATTTACGGAATCGTGTCATGTTTGCAAATATTAGATAATAGTCGCCCAGGTGCACACTCCAATTGATCTTTTCTCAGAGATAAAGTTGATACAGTAACATGTTCCGTTAATCAATAACACAAACATTCACACGGTCAAGATCTATATTTGTACCATTAATGGAGAAGAATCAATTGACCAACCTGTTTCTCTAAATCGTAATTTAGACTTCATATGTTGAACAATGGTATATGCTAACAGTGATTACCGGCTAAGGCTCACAGTCTGACAGTATACTATTAACTTGATGGATTATTTTCGATCTAAATCTATCCAAAATTATTCCTTTGGTAGTTCACAAAACTTCATATCCATGCGATGTGTATTTAAGGTAGACGATGCCCTTAAATTGCCTTAAATGTCCACTTCATATATCAGGTCACTACGCTCCACTTAGCACATAGTTCTCATTGGACGGTAGTGTTGATTCCGTGACATCAAATTATACCTTATATATTATAGGTACTGTGCAGGCAACTATTTTAGTCTCAGCTCGGTCATTTCACGAATGTAAAATCAATGTTTTTCTTATTTTCGTAAAATATCCACTTTTTTGTCGCAAGTGAACGGTTCACTGTTTACTTTGGCCCAATTTGTATGATTCAACTTCATAATTCAGCTGAAAATATTTGTAATAACAGCTGCTGTAACGAGATAATTGCTAGATAAAATATTTATTTCTAATAATAAAAACCAAATTCACAATTCAATAATACAACAGCAAGATGTACAGTATTTAGAGAAGTAGACAAAAATATATTGTTCTCATTGTGTATGGAGCGCAAATGTGTTCCACTGTTTATTTTTGTTGCGCTAAAAAATTAATGATAAAACTTCAGGTATTTTTTCATTCGATTTATGCTGCGTAAAAACATAACCTGCAACCTTCTGATATTTTCAACATGACCCGTAAAATAACATGCAATCGTTTGAACATTTAACAAAACTAACGAAATAATTGAACAAAAATTCATGCAAACAGCAACAGTAAAAATCTAACAAAATTCAGTAATAAAATATAACACTACAAAAAGATAAGATCACAGTAATAAACGCTATACATGCAGAAAAGGCTTCTTTCCAGCCACATTTCTGACTCAGAATTTTCGTTCATCTCTGCGTCAAACTATCCATGATCATTACAAAACCAGTCTCAACAATTCAAATGTAATATGGCCACAGTTGCCAATGCACTAATATTCTACATATATGTTACAAAAATTAGTCACTCATGAACACAGAAGGGGTTCGAGATTGGTCACCAAACCCACTAATTCATGGATTTGGACGATGCACAATTTTACATTAGGTAATCTCAATAGCGTTTTTGACGTGATGAACTTTTGCATTCAATGATCCGGAGAGCCTGTGAATTACTTCTGTCAATTCCACAGAGCTGGCTTCTGAATGATTATCTCCCAAGTCCGTTTTCTATTTCTGTTTAAAAACCTGCAGATAAAAAGTGTTTACGTCCGTCCTTATTAAAGATGATCTTAAATTTACAAGAGGAATTTCAAATGTTGCTACTTATTTGAAAATTTCTTTCCTTCCAAATCAAGAACATTCAGTATGTTAGCACCCTGTAGGAACATCAGCAATTTCGGACTAAAACGGAGAAGTCAGTAAATTCTGACCCTGGCTTTGCCATGAAAGTCTATGGGAATTTCAGTAGTTTTAGTCATGCAGCTTCCACTTGTGGGCTCAGACTAATTCTTGCAATATGCAATGCACTAATGTCTCTCATAGTTCACACATAACGTGAGCTTCATAAAGCCACAAATCGGTGTCTGATTAGGCAAATGGGTAATTGATGCGCTTGTGTCTGAGGTGGCTTCAATATAAAACCCAAATATTAACATCACTGATGTTGAGTCCATGCTGGAGAAACTGTTGCAAAAAAAATCCTATGATGGGCAAAGGTGGTCAAGTAATATGTCAAAAATATGTCAAATATGTCAGATGTCAAAAAGTCAAACAGCCGACTGGAAGAGGTTCACAAAAAATAGCTTTAAACAATGAGGTATCACACATAATGAAGTCAATGTTGACGTCATATATGAAGGTCATCAAAAAGATTTTATGAAAATTTTTAGGGTTTGGATGACCATTATATGTGATGTCAAAATTGACCTTATGAGTGAACCTCATTGAGTCAAGTTATTTTTTGTTGACCTCATTAGTTTAGCTGTTTGGTTTTTTGACTAAGTGAATGTGTTCAGTGAAGAATTTTGGTCATTGATATGCCTGCTAGTAACGACAACGTATCATTCTTGTAGAAGGGTTCTGAGCTTCAAAAGGATGGGCGTTGCATTAAAATTGGTTAAGAATTGGCTTTAGAAATGAGCAAAAAGTGATAGAACCAATTGTCAGAAATTACTGATAAACTTCCAGTACAAAAAGAGATGGGGCCAAACAAAATTTGAATTTTCTTCCATTCATTGCTTGAAAGACTATAGACTTAAATCCCATAACACACAACCTGTTAAACTATGCAATAATTTTCTGATTATACCAACATGGATTTTTCAACGGAAAAATCTCTAAAAACCTCCACATCACCTGGTCGATTAACTGAAATCAACCAGCCACATAATTGGTGTATCTGGAGAGAGCCTCCAGGGATGCGCCCCCTCCCCCGGGCCAAAATTTCTTTATTTTCATGCAGTCTTCGGGAAAAATTGGCCAAATAGTAGGTTGGCCCCCCTTGGGAAATCATGGATCTGCTACTGCAGATGATCGACAGTGTCCAATAAAAACCTTTTCTTTTGTTAATAGACCACCCGGCACACAATATTGCTTGTTTGTTCTGCTTCTTCAGCAAAGAATCGACGCCAGTTATATGTTTGTCTTTTACAGAAATTAACCGCGTGTGTAATTTTCACAATTACTCTAAAATGTTTCTTGTACACTTTTTGACTGACCTTTGGATCGTATTGTCTGATTATTTTGAGCTCTATTTCCATCGTCCGGTCTTCCATCTTCTGATTCAGATTCTTTACTTTCGGTCATTTCAGTGGCACTTTCAGCAGATTCCTCCTTTTTGTCCTGTAACATGTGCCACTGCCTCACGGTAGATGTTACACTGTCTTCGATCAAGACTGGTATTAGGTCCTCAAAGACTCCTGCATCGGGCATTTCTTTAACCATCCTGGTATCATAAATCATGAGAACAAATTTCACAGAAAGGAATTCATACAAAAAAGTTTACCTCCCTGAACATTCGACCAATGGTTAAAATGGTGGTACTTACATCTCTGTGAGAAACCTTAAATGTTCAGGTGAAGATAGTATCTCATTCAAAGTTACTATATCTGAAAAAAAAATTGCAGTTGTATGCAAGATGCAGTGCCATAGGGACTGTAACAAACTTGGAAAATAAAGCTGCGATCAATTTCTTTTCAGTAAAAAAATCATTATATATATAAATGTGCGTATTCCTCAATATATTCGCAATCAAGTTTTACAGTTTAATACAGATTTCATGTCATTCTGTTAATGTGGGGAAACCTTAAAAAGTTAAATTGGTACCAATCTGTGGACGGAGTGACTTACATTCTGCTTTAAATGTTTCTGTCAACAGACGCAATAGGAACCTCCAGTTTCTGTCCATTTCCGTCTCTTCTGTCCTCAATTCTCCCAGCTTATAGTACAGCATGTCGGCTACATACGGAAAATCAATGTTTTTAGATAATTTGTTTTACGTGAATTCTTGCATATAATCTGCAGCAAGATCTTGGGACAGTGTCAAATTATAATCTAGTCGAAAATAAATTTTAATGAACTCAAATTAAATTTTGTAATTATCTTTCTGCTGAGCAGCACAATTGATCCATCCTATATTTACTTATATCGCTTAAATACTTCTGTATGTCGTTACTTCTCAGTGGCGGATCTAGGGGGCCAAAATTTCTTCATTTTCATACAGATTTTTAGGGAAATTTGGTCAAATAGGATGTTGCCGTCCTCTTAGGAGTTATGGCGCATTCACTGCATGGAACCGGGACAGGGACAGGGACAGGGACAGGGGTGTAATGTTCACATTGCACAGGGACTGGCACTGGGAACGAGACCTGAAAATATTATGCACGTAATTGAAATCCATTGAAAGCACCACAGGGAAATTTTTCAGGTCGTGAAAAATGGTTTGGAAACCCATTGATAAAATTCCCTGTCAATGTCCAGGTGCAGTATGAACAGTTCTGCATAATATATAGTAACCCATTGTTCCCGGTCCCTGTCCCTGTCCCTGTCCAGTGCAGTATGAACGCGCCATTTGCGCCCCTCTTCGAAATCCTGGATCCGCTACTGCATGGAGGTTCTAGGCCTAGTGTTTTGTTGACTTTGTTAAATCATGTAATCCCAAGTCGTATGGGCATTAACACAACTTGTCGACAGGACTATCTTTAAGCTCTTCAGTACCTTCCGTTAATATTGAAGACAAAGTAATTTCAGCGATATTGCATGTAATCAGGCGAATAAATCCTTAAATAAGATCAATTCCCCAAGATGCAGTGTGAAAAATACAAATTAAAATTATTGTCTGTTTTGTCTAGATTCTACAACCCAAAATTTTGCTAATTTTGCAAATTTTGCAAAGTTTTAAGGTTGCAGTACACACGTCTGACGTGTTGTGATGTGAACTCTCGTCAAAACACAGTTACACTTCACTGACCACCAGCTGTATTGTTACCCTCTCTAACCAAATTGAACTGATCAATTGCTATGCATTATGGTGACCCATTAACAAATAGCAATGCATTCAACATGTCAGTTGTCCATAGAAATTTGTAGGGGAATCAAACAGTTTTGAATTGTAGTAATATGTAAATTATAATTGAATGATGTTAATTTTATTAAATATTTTAATTTGAAGAATTACCATTTTAACAATTAAAATAGAGTCAAGTTTTAAGACATTGCCATTGATTTCAATGACCTGGAGGGCAAACTGTATTATTCAAATACTCAAAAACAGAATGGTGAATCTGTTGCTAACTTCATTAAGTTATTCCTATTATCATTGTCGACAATTGCATGAAAACTAATTTCATTCGGTCAAGTGTGTACAACAACCTTAATGCTAAATATCCAAAAGGGAATAAAGTGCTAGAAACGAAACAAGATACTGACTGGTAAAGTTTCGCGTTGCTTGCACCATGTGTGTAGAACCTTGTCTGACGATGCTCGCCGTCTCCTTGAGGAATGTGACCAAATCACTCGTCAGCTCATCTTTGTATGCAATCAACTTGTCCACTGTATCATTCGGCAGCCTTTTCACGAGTCTCATGATAGTCTTTAGCAGTTGTTCATAATCGCGAGAGGACTGTATTCTAAAGTTATCACACACAATTGGACAAAAACGGGAATTCAAAAGTAAACGCCAGAGCGAAATAAATCCTGGTTTTTCAACTGCGTTGATTGAGTTTTGGAAATTCATTCACGTGAACATCGCAAAATATTGCTTTCGACGTCCTAAACTTTAAATACATTGATAGATCACTTACTTCTCTGCTTCCTCGTCTAACAAATCGGCCATGTGTGTGAGGTCGGCGTACCTGCAGATGTCAGGATTGACCGTCACCTCCTCCAAAAACGAGTAGTTCCCAAACAGCATTGATGCGATCATGTAACCGAAAGGTGTGTACACCAAATCAGGATTATCCAATTGCATTGCATAGGATTCCCAAACATGATCGTAAAAATGAAATCCTGAAATATGTAAAATTGTGCTGGCAGAATATTTTGACATGGGTGAAAATATAATATTTACATATAATACTTATATATTATATAATCATTGTTGCTACCCTAATCACAAATTTTGTTTCACAAACTCCTTAATTTTTGAATCCCACCAACCGCCAACTTTAATCTGGTTGCATTGAAAATCTAAATTCTCTGAACCTCACTTGTGTAAGCCGTTTCAAAATGATCAAGACTCCAGCGCAAGTGACTCGTCATAACGTCAACCATGAGAGCGAAAGCTTTCTCGGCAATATCGTCCCACACACGATGATTCTTAGTTGGACCCTGTTGTCTGCGATTCACGCTGACATGAAGTTCAGCAAAATTATCTGTATCTTCTGAGTAATCTGTATAGTAATCGGTATAGTTTGTATTATCATAGTCCTCGTAGCTATCATGCTCGTAAGACCGGTTGCGCTGATGCTTGCGTCGCTTCTCGGGTCTTGGTTCTGCAGTGGTTCCTCCAGTCACATCTGAGTGGTCACTTCCACTTGTTTGATAATACTTGTGCAATATTTCTTTAATTTTGTCTTCCATCTCAACGGGTAAAACATGCTTGACACGGAAATAGATCATTCCTAAAGGAAAACATGGAACATAGATTTTTTTTTTTTAAAGTGGAACTGACCTTTTTTCATCACGAATTACTCTTGATGGCACATAAGCTGGCTTTACCACGAATAGGATAAGTCATTCTCACCCATAAAGTCATTCATAGCTATGTAGTCTCCGCATTCAAAAGCAATTGCTTTCGGGGTGTAGATCTTGTCCACCATGTCAACAGCGTAGTCAAAAACTTTGGTGAACAAATTCCTTGGAATGTTGGACATGACCATTTGTTGAGTTTTATCGTCATATCCCAATTTCTCAAAAGCGTTATGAGTAATATCAGTGAAATTGAGGATAAGTGTCATGCTTAAAAGCACTGAAAACAAAGAAAAGTAGGATTATGTTATAAGTTTTAACAAATTAAAATCAGTCCAGCAACAACTCCGTGACTCACAACTTTGGGTTAATCTTCCCAAGAACTGGTTTACGCTGAGTGAGTTGCACTTGCGTTTTATCATAGATACATTTCTTTGCACTGCTTTTTGTCACTAAGAAATAGGTAGCGAAAAGAGAAAAGAACCCTGATGATTTAATCCATGTTGTAACACCGATCGTGAGTTTTATGAAATTTTATGGTTTTGTCGTACTTACTGTCAGTTCCATTGGTAACTTTGGTCCAAGTAGTAGCGTTAAGAACCTGATCTGATGGGATGGCCTCTTGAATTCTACGTTTGCTGTTGTAGTGCATTTCCCAATTCGTCTGTTCTTTTGTTATATTTATGTGAAAAACGGATTTCTCTGCCACTGCCATTGTGAACATTTTCATCATTTCTTCACTCACATGCGCTTGTTCTTTCATGTTTCGACCAAGTCTGAAATACATACAACCTGTTTTGACCTACAATTCTTTAATATATCCTGCTATTCTGTTCAGCTGCCAAACTTCCACACTTACTCATGTATCAAGAATCGCAGCATTTCTGTGTCGTTGGTAATCTTCATTAATGCGTACTCCTCTGAATTGAAACAAATTCAATGTGTTTATCAACTATCTATTCGGATATCCCTCAAAAGGCCCATTTGCACCTTTCGTCAGCCACAGCATCAAGAAATAACTACAACCTTAAAAATCTACGTTGAAGTAGCAGTTGCTTACGGATTGAGAAGAGAAGAAACAGAAGCCATATTTAACAAAACAATTACCTCGTAACCTGCGTTGTCGCACTTTATAAGTGAAATTTTAATAATATCAAGGTGGTCGGTTAAGTAACCAAAATAAAGAAATAACTACTTACCACTTTCAACATAATTGACGTCTAAATACTTCAGCAGGAAATGCCATTTGCTGGTGAACTCTTCAGTCTCATTTTTCACTTTTGAAATTTCATCGAGAATAATTTCCGCTGTAAAAATTTTTAAAAATACCGAGTTTAACGGCCTAATTTCTTTTGTTTCAACGTTTGAACAATTGAATCATTTGGTGCTTATTTGATCCAGAGATGGTGAGAATTATTTTGTGGCAAATCAAAGCTCAACTGGTTGCTTGTCGCGTGGTGTAAAATGAAATTGGTCATCTATTGCTAGTTAAATATTTGTTGAACAGTGGCGGATCTAGGGGCGCAGGGGACGCGCGTTGTTCTTTTTCATGTAGTTTTCGGCAAAAATTAGTCAAATAATAGGTTGGCTACCCCCGTTAGGGGTTGGCGCCCCTATGGGAAATTCTGGATCGGCCACTGAACAGGATAAAATGTATTCATGTCCGCTTCTTTGCTCTCAAAAATTACCAGCATATTCTGCCACTAATTTCCCAATGTCCTCTGAGGTTGCGTGCTCCAATTCAAAAGCGAATGTGAAAAGGAAATGAGAGATTTCTTCTGACAGGTTGTGATGAGCTTCCATGAGGGTATGCACTGCTTCCTGTGGCATGTTCAGAGTTGTGCTAACAAGGACCTGGACCAGGTACGGATAGTCCGAAGGTGTCACCACCCTAGAATGAAATATGTAAACATAAGCATGAAAGAGCTGATACCCAAATATCCCAGTGAGGCGGCACTGCTGCGCTAGAACAGTCAAAACGATGGCTGTTACAGTTAAATGCCCACATGCTGGAATGTCTCAAATGTGATTTTTACCCCCCGCGAACGAAGTACGACGAGAAGGTAATGTTTTCAGTTTGTCTATTCACTTGGGGGGGGGGGTACTCTCTGGTCCTGTCCATAGTCCTGTCCGGGGGTAGCCCCTAGTCCATGTCCGGGCTGGGGAAGGGACAGGACCTAGGACAGGACTAGCAGGTACCTTTTGACCCCCACCTCCTAATGGCCTTATCAGACCCTCACCCCATGATTCAAATGGATGAAAAAGGTGATATAATTACAAAATTGTTATTCCCATTTCAAAACAAATTTAGAAAAATACTGGTATATTTGCTCAATAAGACTCCAGTTTATATTGACTCAATGTACAAAAATCAGAAAATGGCCATTACAGTTCATTGCATACACACTTGGATGTAACAAATGCAATTTTTAAAGAGCTTTCTGTAACAGGTGGAGGTTATGGCATTGTGAAACTGAGGAAAGGAGATGAGCCATGCATGTATTTGGCTTCCTTTTGCCAAAAGAGCGTCAATCCATTCCCCAATCACCTCAGCCTTTCCTGTGTAATCCCCATGTATGTATCATGTGTAAATCACATGCACCCTGTTCACCCCCTCAAGCAACATCCAATCAATACAAAGATGGCACATGCCCAGTCCTGGGTAGACAATCAGTAAATTGTGTGATGAGTACAACCAATCACCATCTGACTTGTAAGACTATTCCTACTCACCCCCTCATATACCTACAACATTAACTAATGGTTCAATCGAGATGGAAGTGGTAGTGAATTGAGTTAGTGTGCTCCAGTACCTAGCTTACAAAAGGCACTAAGTAGCTCCAGCCCTTTATCAAGTAGCCACCCCCTCGTGGGAACTACTTTGTGTAGGTGTACTAATATTCTGGTGGTTAGGTATTGAGTATATAAGGCAGACATACCCTATAAAAGTAGGACCTCCAGAATTAACCACCAGACTGTTCAGTGTCATATAGCAACAGCAGGAACTTCTCAGGTACCCTTGGAGATGAGACAACTCCCCACTCAGGATCTTCTAAATTGCATGATTTAGGCAGTTTGAGCCACTTTAGACCTTTTGGCAATGCTTTTGGATCCTAAGGAGGTGAGGGAGCTGCACCTACTTATGCACAACCTGTTACTTAAATGCATTTCTAAAGGCTTTGCAATGATTGTACATGTAATTCTGAGGAGATCAATTGGATTCCTAAACTGTAATTCCTGTACTTATAAATGTCTTTGTTTTGCAGAGTTGCTTAGCTGTGTCAGTTATTCACCTGTTGTGTCACTTTTCAGTGTGTCATCTACTGTCTACTGTGTCTGCTAGCTGTGTTTGCACCTTCATTAACTGTCATTATACTTCATCAAGCATGCCAATTGTGTGTTTGCAATTGTGTTTGGCAACAGACTAATTCAACCCCTCAAAGAGCTCCTCAAATAGAGATAATGGCTGACTCTGCAATTGTGTGTTCTTTGGACATTCTACAAGCCTGTTTGTACATCAATGTCACTTCTTCAGACTTTGAATGCTGATTTGCCTTGTTCTGCGTTAACCAGTCTCAGGAGTAACAATAAAGACTGTGCCTAAGCTGAGTGTTTGTATTCTTCATCGCGTGGAAAGCCACCCCCTCAGAAGTCTACCTCCTCACCCAGTAGTACAGTCAGCAGCTCCTTCTTCACAAATAGGTCCAGTGCACGAACTAACACCCATGAATAACTGCTGTCA
>JBCAUG010207957.1:0-19250 GCA_038406175.1 Haplosyllis leylae | reverse complement strand
CTGGACCCGAGGGGGGGTACTCAGGTGTGGGGGGGTACTCAGTCCTGGGGGGTACTTGGTCCTGGGGGGGTACTCGGTCCTGGGAGGGGGGTACTCAGTCCCAGGCGGTACTCAGTCCCAGGGGGTACTCAGTCCTGGGGGGTACTCACCCTGAGTACCCCCAGAAATTTTTTTTTAATTTTCTTTTTAAATTTTTTTTTAAATGTCTTTTTTGGAAATTTCTTTGCTTAAATTTTTTGGGGGGGACATGATTCCTCCAGGATAGGTCGGCTACGCAGCGGGCAGTATGCCTCTTGCGTTCATGCAGGAGGACTTTCTTGTTTCACATAATTTCCATAGTGCAAAGACACAAGTTATTGGTGGTAGGTTAGAAATAAAGGTAGATGAAAAAGTAACCAGAACCAAAAACTCACAAACTAGTCGTGCAAATATTCATTTCACAATTAAAGCAACAGCATCATTACATATTTTATGGTCATTGGATAAGAAGATTTTGCACTAGGCACTAGGTCAGCATCCCCATCTGAATGCGACCTGTGTATTTGTGATAATCAGTTACCTTATAGCTGTGTAAGCTTGACAAGAAATCTTCTATTGCTGTTGAGATATTTTGTGCATCTCTCGTGAACTCGTCCAGTGATACGAGCCGTAACAACTCCATGAAGTCGTTTGCTAGTCTCAGGAACCCGTACAGATATGCACCACAAATTTGTGCCTCATCTTCCCCAAATATGGAATCATTTGTGAGTATGCGCATTTCGGCGAGGATCAGTTCCTGTTTCGTCATGAAATCCTGTATTGTGCTGTCAAGTTCAATAATATAACAATATTAAACCTTAAAAGTGGAATAAAATTGAAGTAATTGAGTTTTTCACAATAGGCGTTTATGTCAGATTATCTGACAGATCTATTCGTACAGGGCGTTTACACAGGGAAGAGCAAACAAAAAATTCGTTAAGAATTGCCCCCAGTTGGGATTGAAACCAGGACATCCAGATCTCCTCCCTAGCTCAGTTAGTAAAGCATTGGCCTGAGGGTCCAGATGTCCTAGTTTCAATCCCCAATGGGGTCAATTTTTGACGAATTTTGACGAATAATTTCCTTAGAAGTCTACCTCCTCACCCAGTAGCACAGTCAGCAGCTCCTTCTTCACAAATAGGTCCAGTGCACAAAATAACACCCATGAGTAACTGCTGTCACCCCGTGAGATTAAATGACTCTTGCTCTCCTCACTGACCAGGTGGAATCTCAATTCTGACTGGGGTTGAGTTTAGTACAATAAACCAAGTAATTGTAATATTGATGACATAAGGGTTGAAATATTTCAACTGGTCTGATCAGAAATGAGAGAAATTTCCTACAAACTTGTCATTTGTCACTTCTCAGTTAAAAAGAGAATTAAATGATCTTTTCAAGCAAATCTTTGAAATAAACTAAAGAATTCAACAATTCAGACAACAGAGAAATACACAAAAAACACCTGTCCTTGATGCTGCTAAACTTGAACTCCAACAGACCATCATACAGAAGGAAATTGAGGTACAAAAAAAAGAAAGCATGGTGCAGTAGGAGGCTCTAGGTTGATATCTTACTGGGGGGGGTCTGGGGCTTTTTACTGGAAAAACCATTCAATGAACCATTTTATTTTTGTATCTGGCAACAGTAACATTGTCAAAGTGAGGAGCCACTGGCAGATAAGAGCTCTGGGGCATTGAACATCACAAAAATACACACACATACAGAATGCCCACCACTGTCTTGAAACCAGCAACTTTAAACTGCAGTGACTACACCATCAGGCAAGTGATTAGACCACAAAGTATAATTCATATTGAAGAGACTCGTTTGAAATAAATACTAGTGGCATAATCAATTCTACAGCAGACCATTTCCAAGGTGTTTCAATAATTTAAATACTACTATGTATCACTTCTGTACCAAAGCTTATTTCAGATATGGATGCAATCAATCATAATTAGCTACAGGTGATTTTTTACGAAATTCTTCTGTTTTTCACAACTTAACATATTAACAGCAACAAGCCCCATGAATTCATTTACTTTTTGAATTTTCTAGCAAAAAAGGAAACTGATTGCACAAGTGTTTGCTGTTGAAAATAAATCTTTGACAGAAAGTCCACAGACTGCATTAGCCATTTTTTAAGATGTCCCCTGTCCATCAATAAAACAAGACCTGAACCCAAATCCAGATGACACACCTGATTGGCCTATTTAAATCTATTACACATGTTCTAGTGACTTACAAGTAAACATTGCACAATTAATCACTTGAAAGTCCAAACCCGCGTTGTGCTGTGAATTCAGTGAATATTTCCTTGATGATTCTGATGGCATTTCCTCTATTACACTAAGTTACTATGACCTTAGAAGTCTGTTCTCCCCATTGTCATCTATGAATTCAGTAAATCCTTCCTTGATGATCCTGACGGCACATTCCCCTATTACACTAAGTTAACTATTACCTGAGAAGTCTGTTCCTCCCATTGTCATCTATGAATTCAGTGAATCCTTCCTTGATGATCCTGACGGCACATTCCTCTATTACACTACAGTCAGCTTGCGGCACATTCAACACAGAATCGTTGCTGTGAATCTTGAAGCCATCGGCTGGATTCATGCAAGCGTCCTATCAATCAAATACAACGAGAAAAATACATGTTTACATTCGGCATTTGAGACCCTTGGTCAGCTGTTATTACAAATCAGTTCCTAAAAGGAAACTCAGTTGTTGTCAAATTAGCTTCGGGACATCAGTACTTTAGTCGATGACAATGTTGCGGTCTCATTCCAGATCAAGTAGGTGTAAACTCAGTTGTGCTTAGGTTTTCCAACCCCACTCTATGGTTGTGTTCTGGATTGAATATCCTTAGGTCCGTCAGTTGTTTGCACAACTGTGCTAGCATAGGTGGGTCTTACATAACTCGGTGGTGGTATTCAAGAACTAAACTTATTACCCCTCAGGATAGGGAATGCGGTTGTCTTCTCCTATTATGCTAACCATTCCTTAAAGGTTCTACATATTACGTTGCATCATAATAGTTGTTTGTTTACTTTTTCCTCACTACTTTGTTACAATTTACTGACAGTTATAAACACGCGGTTACACTTATCACAGAAAGAAACTGAGGTGGCTTTGTTCTTGTGTTGCATGTTATGTAACTTTGATTAATTTCTTACCATCACAAATTGAGTCCCGTTTACATCAGGTGACGATACTGGCGGCCCCAACACTGAAGGCGGCCCTACCACAGAAGGTGGCCCAACCACAGAAGGTGACCCAACCACAGAAGGTGGCTGCACCACAGTAGGTGACTCAACCACAGAAGGTGACTGTACCACAGAAGGTGGTTGCACCACTGAAGGTGACTGCACCACAGAAGGTGGCCCCACTACAGAGGGTGGCCCCACTACAGAAGGTGGTCCTACCACAGAAGGGGGCCCTACTACAGAAGGTGGCCCAACCACAGAAGGTGGAAGGATAACTTGGACAGATGAGGTGGATTTGCACAGCTTCCATTGGTTCAGGATGACAGAGAGAAACCCACGACCGCGTCTACATGAAGCTTGGCAGTAGAATCCACAGGCTTTGCGCGCAAACTCGTCAAATATGGTCATTGATGGTAAATCTGCTATCAGCTCCTCTACCTGAAATAATGTAGAATATGTGAATGTTTACAGGAAATTTGTTATTTTTTTAACTAACATATTTCAAGCGAACCGAATGGAGTCATGGATCTTCAGTTTAAAAGTTTCAATTCAGAGGGAATCATAGAGCTTACATAGCAGGCTTTGGTTGTCATGGTATTTATTGTTTCTTCTATTGTATCAGACAGAAAGTGGCACATGTCACCCAACATTGTCTCTCTCGCTGTGTTGTACTCCGTTCGATCAAAGAAATTTGTGATTCTATCGGTGAGATCATCCAGTTTATTTGTCTTTTCTATGATATCCTCAATTATGATGTCATCTTCTTCAATGAGTGATTCTGTCACCTACAAGTGTCAGTTTTTAACATGACAATTGTATAATTCAAGAATGGTCCAATAAGTTTTGACAATTTTCTCCAGGGAGATGTCCACCTGTGCAGAAATCTCCACAGCTTCTTGGTATCTAGGCAGTAAGTCTCGAGATTTCTCGTGGGATCTGATCTCATCTCGAATCTTGTAAGTGTCAAGTAAGGAACTGGACAAGATGGCGTCATACGTATGGCGTTTGCATGGAACGTCACAGGTGCAGACACCAGTCCCTAATGTCACAAGATCTAAAAACGAAAACAGGAAATTTCTGTGAAGGACATATTCGAGGCCTTCAACCTTATTGTGGCAGATCTTGCAACCTTGTGTTAAGTGAGCCCTCGTTAATGCTTCATTTCTGGTTTAAAACAAGAAGCAGGCTATATCAATGCTCAAATCTCACAAAAGTTATAAAGTTTATCCTGTTTAGGGACACAATATAACAAAAAATGGAAAACAGTACCCCTTGTTTTGATGATACAGAGCATCCCAAATACATCACAGTGGGGGAGACGCCCATTGTTCTTAAACCTATCTAGATTATCCTGACATCCACACTTGTTCTCCGCGTAACGTTGGTTACATCTCTGAAGACACGTGGCAACTGGTTCCGCTTCCGGTTTACATCTATCATATGGCTCTCCCAGGTTTACTGTCTGAAATCAAGATGATGGAAACATTCGTGAATTCATTTTTAATTATCACAACATAAAAAAAGTTGTGAAGATAAGTTTAGAATGTGGATACCTTTGTGATTTTTGTGGCCAGAAGTGTATGACTTCCTGGCCACACAGCGTATGCTTGATCTTTCATCTGCGGTTCTTCGTCAGGGTCATGCAGCAAAATCTGTAAAAAGATGTGCAAGCCCGTTAATATGCGTTGATCTTTAACCATAAACGGTGCTACGTGCACAAGACTCATGCTGGTTTATGATTGAATTTTGCCATACCGATTAGAACAAAATCCTTTCTGAAAAAAGGAATTTCTTTGTACAGAATTTTGCAGTAGGTTGCACTTCGGTAGGATGACGATTGGGGATTGAGACTCTTTTCGCTGTCTGCAGTACTTGTTCTCTCTTACTGATACTCAGTGGTGCACATGTTTAGTTAACACATCTCTTTTAGACTTAATAATAACATGCAAATATTGGACAAGTAATAGTCAAATGAGGGTAAAGGTCAATGTTGTCCGCCAGACAATATGCGACATATTAAAATCCCCATAGGGTTCTCAAATTTGTCACAAATTTATAAAATAACATTCTTTGGTTGTGCATACTTGTGAATAAACATCATCTCCCTGCATTTTGGTAGTATTTCATCACATTTGTAGCAGACAATCTTTCTTTGCCAAAGAAACCATTTTGGTTGGGAAACTCCAGAATCAAATGCTGCTAGAATTTGAAATATTCTCCTTTTGCAGATTATTTTCACACACCAATGATTTTTATTACTAAATCTACTTATTACATGTTATTTGCGACATATTTCAGTCCATATAAGGAAAAAAAAATTACTGCAAATAATTTAAGATACAAATTTGTACAACATTTGATGTGGAGTCACAACGAAAATGGCTTCTTTGGCAAAAGAAAGATTGTCTTCTACAAATGTGATGAAATATTACCAAAACAGGGAGATGATGTTTATTCACAAGTATATGAAAGAACATTCTAAAATAAACATTAAAGAATAGTCTGCGACATATTTCAGAGAATATAAGGTTTGAAATTTGTCGCAATTTAGTTAAAATGTCTGGCGGACAAGATTCACCTTCATCGAAATGAGAAGCTGTGTCACACCTGGTACTGATTTCGGTTGAATATAAATCCTAAGGGAGGGTATACAATGACTTCCAGCTAAACAGAAGTTCACGGGGTTGGGAAAGGGAAACGACATCGAGCATTCAAGAAAAAAAGGGTTTTGCCAATTAGAACTCAAAACTCAATCCCGTTTTCCATCTGATATCATCCCTGACCCTGCAATTGTTATTGACGGGATCATTGTACTCACCAATGCCCCAGATCCACTCGCTGGTCCAGCCATGTATTCCTCGGTCTCCACATTCAATGTCAGCTTTAACCCCTGACTGGTGCCTAAGGTATCAGAATGTAACAGTTAGGTACTACATGATACAGCCATTTTTTTAGGAATTGATCTTATGAAAAGTTCAAGTGATAATTCTGAAACCCCGAATTCCAAACTTTGGAGCTCTAAACATTTGAAGTCAGGCAACTCCAAATGCTGCACTGCCTTCAGCATTCAAACAGAAGCATAGCTTGCATTATGATTTTTTTTACAACTAAGATTTACAATTAGAAATGAATAAACATGTGACAGTAGACAAACTGTACTTCACAACATTCCATAACCCTGTTTTCATGGTCTGCGGTTCATTAATCTGTTTTTGTGATGCACATATCACAAACTGTTTCCATGGTGTACAGTTTACTAACCTGTTTCCATGGTGTACAGTTTACTAACCTGTTTCCATGGCAGTTTTACTAACCCGTTTCCATGGCATACAGTTTACTAACCTGTTTCTGTGGCATACAGTTTACTAACCTGTTTCTGTGGCATACAGTTTGGTGTACAGTTTACTAACCTGTTTCTGTGGCGTACAGTTTGCTAACCCATTTCCATGGTGTACAGTTTACTAACCTGTTTCCATGGCATACAGTTGTGTTGAACTGTTCCCATTGAAGGTGTAACACAAACCGACTTCCGTCCAAACCGGTTTCCAGGCCGTATTGTTACAGTCGCTACCCCGCCATTTACACCTGCTTACATACATTGCGGTTAGTTTCAAAAGATATTTCAAAATATTACGTCACGATGTTAAACGCAACATGCTTGCCACTTTAGGCACAGACGAGGAAATGGTCGGAATCGTAATTCTGTGACGAGCCGTGTATTAGATGGCAGCACTGCAACAGAAAAACGTCCAAGGATGAGAGGCAAAGTTGAGTGCAGATGAGAGTCGAGAGTGAGTTTGTGAGTCGCGAGTGAGCAGGCGAATTTAGAATCCCTGGCTGGGGAGGTCCCCCATCCTGGAGATACCCATATCCTGCCTTCGGGTACCTCTCAAACGAGACATGGGACCAGAGACTGGAGTTGCCTCTGGAAAGGATCTAGGGTTAGAAACTGGGTTACCCCAGAAAGGACCTTGGATCAGAGACTGGAGAAAAGAACCTGGGACCAGAGAGACTGCAAAAGGACCTGGCACCAGACACTGAAAAAAGGACCTTACACAAGAGACCCCCCCCCCCACGGTGGACTAACAAACGTAGTGAAAACAATTACCTTCCCTATCCTTCGGATGTGGGTGGTAATTAGGATACGCATGACTATTGCTGCAGATGATCTATGATGAATGGTGGAGGGATTATAGTACAAAATAAAATAGTAATTGGAGTTAGAAAATAATTTCTTTGTGATTTAGTTTTTAACACAAACTTGTTATATAGATCACATTGTTGTATATTGCAACAGATACATGGCAAATGGCTTGAAATTTAAACTTCAATCGACCCTCTTTTCTTGTTGAAGATGCTAAAAGTGTTTAGACTTTTATATTTGATTATTACATTTGATTTAACTACATCAACTGGCTTACGAGTAGATGAAGTGTCTCTGCTGATGAGCCAGAACGCGCAGCACTTGATTTGTCAGTTCGGCAGATTCGTTTCTGTGTTTACAAGTATCGCTACTGTTTGATATCCAATCTACGAGATTACAAAAAGGAAATAAAGAAGAAAAATCCAAGCAATGAATAGTTCAAACCAGAACATCATTTTAACACTCTTTCAACCTTTACTTATCTATCAAATACATTTTTGTTTACACTAAGTAGTCCTGCTCATTGAAAAAGTGGTTAGCGGGGTGCTGGGAATGGTGGAATGGTTGGAGTCTGTAAGAGGGTGTTGTGGTTTTCATGCAAATACAAAGAGTCCACTATTATTTGTGAGAAATATACTTATTGCAAACAAAATTGCAGCTTTTTATTTAAATCCATATGTTCGATTGCTCATTGAATTTAAATCAACCTCATTATTTTGGAGATCTCACATGTACTTGTCTCAGAAATCCGATTTGAGCAAATTTTATATTCTCGGGGCAATTTCTTTCCTCACTTTTTGAATTCACACAGTCTACCAAGAATTTAGATGCATTCATTAATTTGGTCTTACCTGGAGTCGTAAAAACTTCTGTTATGCAGTTGTACCAGCCTGATTTACCAGCCTCTGTTATTCTGTAAAATGTTTTAAAATACTGTGTAAAACTTCATGAAAACTAAATAAAAAATGTCAATTGCTACATCACAGATAAGTGGTACTGTAGGCCTGCTACTTGGTGACAAACCAAAGAAATTCATTACATTAAAATGTGCACACATTTTTCCATAAGACCTTGAAAGGATTAATAACCAAATCAAATTGAATCAAATAGGCACAGAAGGATAAATGTTAAAAGCGCCTGCTGAACACTGAGGTGCCAAGAGAAACCCTGAGAATAATTATTCTCTTACCCCTTGTATCAGACCAACCAGAACATTAACGGGGCAGAAATGATATTTTGAAAAACATTCACATCCCCAAAACATTCTTCCTTACAGGCATGCAAGTGTAATAAAGTTTAACCATTCCCGTTTTCCTAAATAGAACAGTATGTACTCACATAATTTGCCCAGTTACTGAAGGATATAGACATGAAGCTGATCACCTTGTACCAGAACAGGATGTGTACTGAGTCACCCCATGAAGCAGGATATAAAGAGTGGATTTCCCCACTTTCTATTAATAGCCATGATAGGAATACAGAATGTAATCAGAGTGAGTCACTGAAAATTCCAAACTCTAAAAATAGTGTCTCTTTCTAAGAATGGAAGATTCTGGAATCTGATGCAATGTTGTGAAATATAAGATATGTATAGCAAATTATAAGTGTATTACAAGCTGTTGTGCAATACCTTTCTTAGAACTGATATTGCCTGTGATGGTGCAATCCTGTCAGTCAGGTATAAAAAGGGTTACTCTCCACACAGAGAGAGAGAGGAGAAAAGAAGCTGAAGGCAGATTAGATAGCAGTCAATACATCAACAGAAGTACTGAGCTAACCCTTGGAAACCTGATTGATAAGTGTTGCACTTGAACAGGTTTGTGTGCTCAATTAGGGTATATAAATATTCTCTCTATTCTCTGGCACTGTTGTATCATGCTTGTTTCTTAAAAAAAAGATAATAGGTTCAAAAACTCTTTTTTGCAAAAAAAGTCTCCAGATTCTGTAGATTCTTCAGAAATAATTTAGGGAAAACTCGACTTACTAACGGTCAAAGCCTTCAAACACTGCGCCTGGTGAGAGCGCACAGTCTGTAACAAAAGGTATCTGTGTCAGAGCTCTGAGCAACTGTGTCTTAGCCAAAATTTTAGTAAGTTGATTTCCTTGCTGAGCACTGACCCCAATACAATAAATTCAGTAAACTGTATTTTTCCAACAGATGATGGTCGTAGATCAGGGCTTACATTTGGAAGTATACAGAAAATACCAAATTCCTGTACATATTTTTTCAGTTTTGTCCCTCAGTAGAAATAACAATTACAACCTTATCATACTTCCTGTTATCTATGCAAAGGCCCAAGTTACCGTGCAGCTGTCGACTACACATCTTAACGTCAGGAGCCTCATGTAGGATCCAACCAGATGGGTAGCCAATGGCTGTACACGTTAGTTAGAGCCAATCAAGGTCAAGTACCACGACTACTTAAGGTAGCAGTCTATTCAGTAACAGTGTGCTTCAGGCAGGAACCAGTGCTACACACAGTAACTAAGCTTAGATGCCAAATAGTTAACTAGGCTTAAATGCCAAGAGTAGCATAACACAGAGTATTGTAACATAATGCAATAAACTAGTCAAACTACAAGTACCTCTTGCTTATGTGGAATCGGACATAAGACACACCTTAGAGAGATCTATGGTACCGGAGGTTTACAGTGATTGACCCGTAGTGCTATACAGTCTCAGCCATGCCTGAGACCATCATCTGTATCTGAAGGACCTAAAAGACCTCCCATCTAACGCATTGGATTTTACAGAAATAAAATGCAGCAAAACATTGTGGACTTGATCAATTTCTATTTCCCAAAACCAATAGAGCGCAAATCCATGAATGGAACTCTCAACAGTTTGCACCGTCAAATTAGAGTAAAGACAGAGATTGCTGAATATTCATTGTAATTATTCTCTGCGTTGTGAATTTACTGTGGTTCCGAAAGTGCCAGCACCTCTCAGTTTTGCACAATCGTCGTTGTAGTAGGCATTTCTAGCATACGGTATTTTATTTTCAAAAGGTACCACCCAACAATTGTATTTCAACATGTGCAAAATTAACTAGTGGTTGAATCCTGCTAATTCTTGCATAAAATTACGTGCATTAGTAAATAGATCTGAGCTATGTGGCCATATTTCAAAATTTCAATTTATAAATGGTCTAATTATCAAAGATATAATCAGAAGGTCAATAAATTCTGACTGCAAATTCTGCCTACCTAAGTTGTTCTACATTCAGCAGAATTTACTGATCCCAGCTTACTTACCTAATCAGAATTTATTGAGTTTCAATGTGAATTATATTGGTATGGACAGTTAAGTAGAATTTATTGACAACATCAACTGGCTGAAACTGGATTGAACTGGTTTGATGCCACTAGTTCAAATTTACTGATCTTGAAAAAACACATGGTTCTGAAAATTTAAAGGTTTCTATGATTCTTGCCAATATTATCTTTCAATATCCATATATAATAATTGGACATCCAAGCTACATTGGCCAAATAGATCTAAGGGATAAATTTCAGATGACTTTTATATTTGTGGATATTCTACCGAAAATGAACATGGAAAATAGCCATCCCAATGACTTACATTGTGGCAGAATTTACTGATATCTTCGCAAATGGCAGAATTCATTGAACTTCCTGCAGGATGTATCCTGGGCATACCTTTCCTGGTCTTTGGTGCCCTGCCAGACCATGAACAGAACTTTGAACAGGACCAATGGCAGGACCAAGGCGTATCCCCACCCGTTCAGAATGCGGACGGTAAAATACCAGATTGTTTCTGGTAATAAGACAAACCTGAAAGTGTTGATGTTACATAGTGTTACCGCAGGAAACGGAACCACGTCAGTGTAGCGAGACTGTACAGAGACTGTCGTGTTATAGTCGAAGTAAACGAGAGTTCTGTCGGCAACTTGATAAACGAACAAAATCATCGCAGCAGAAACACAGGCGATCCAGATCATTCTGAAATAAAGAAACTAATTGTTACTGCCCGCGTGCGTACCGGGGAAAAGAATATTTACATTTGGTCGGTCTGTTCACCGGGAAGGAGTTGGGGGGAGGGGTACCCCGGGTGAACCTGCACAGTATTATTGTCGAAGTAAATAAGAGTACCCTGGTGTATCCCCCTTGTGGTCAGGTTAGGATGGGGGTACCCCCCTGGGCCAGGTCAGGACTGGGGGTGCCCCCACCTTCCGGACTGGGATACCGCTCCAGATAGGACAACAGAGGAAGCCTTTGCTACGTGATGGGTGGTATGCCTCTTGCGTTTACCCAGGAGCCCTTCCTTGTTTAAGGACCTGACAAGTCTATGTCTATAACTTAGAATCCTGAGGAAGATCAAGGATTTCTATTGAAACATTCTCGAAGATTAAGCATCTATTCAATTTAAAGGGTTATTCGGAGAGACTTTTTTTTTTTTTTCGTCATTTGAATTTCAGGTTAGTGGTTTACCTCAAAGACCAAACAATTTCTTCTGTGTGATTGACTTCTTGCAAAATGTCGAGAAGTTAAAGGTTGGTCCAGCCCCTGGGAATTTAGGACTTGAATTACAATCATTGGGTCAATTATATGTCCCGTGATCTTACCTTCGAAATATTTTTGCAGTACTATCGAATATGTACTTGACTCCATGGAAACTGGTCTCTTTAGAAAACTCTGACACTTTTAGTATGAGAGTCATTTTTATTCAATTTCCAACTTATGTTTTACATGTACCTCGAGGAAAAGTTTTACAAGCCAGTTTGAACGTTAGAGAATTGTTTGTATTAACAAAAAAAATCATGGAAAGATTCCTGGAGTATTTGATTAATAATATGCCCAAGTATCCTAGATAAGGAAGGTACTTTTGTCCATTTGTTAAAGATTCTAAATCACCTTTAAGTCACCCATGTGTAGCATTAAACACAATAAATACAAACAGCTCAGCAGGAAATTTATATCAATTCAAAAGCAAAACTTAATTACTATCATGCGTTATTTCTGCCAATTGAAAAGTATGATTATCGCCCGCCATCCCAAGAATGGTGGAAGGTAATAGTTTTAGTTGTGTTTGTCAGTTCACAGGGGGGTACCCACATACCCCCCCCCACCAGGACTGGAACTTGGGGTACCCGCGGCAAAGACTGGGATACCCCCCCCCCACCCAGCCAGGACTGGGGTACCCCCCCCCCGGCCCAGGAATGGGTACCCCTCCTCGGGATAGGTCGGCTACGCAGCGGGCGGTATGCCTCTTGCGTTCACGCAGGATGACTTTCTTGTTTACGACTAATAATTACCAATGCGTTCCATTGTCTATTGAGAAAGTTGTTTTTACATCAGGATTCAGGTGCGGAGAATCCCAGGGATGTTTTTAATTGTTCATTGTGTTCAATTGCAGAGTACGTCACGTGCTACAACATACGGTGCGTGCTGTAGCACGTGCCGTACCCTGCACAATGCAAATCTATACAAGAATGATACTGTAACATAATTGCTTCTGTATCTGAGATCAAATTAAGAAATTCAAATTTTTGTACTGAAAATTCATAAAATAACTGACTACTTTTCTGTTCACTTAGGATTAAAATAAAGCAAAGTACGAACCCTCCATTAGCTCATTATAACTCAGACTTTATTAATCTTTGTGGAATTTTTATTGCCCCTGATTTGCAGTTTTGAATTTAGGATACGGAAAAATGAAATAGAAATTCCACTTAAAAGAGATAGTAAAAACAAGGACAATGATAACAGTATCTGCTGTCAATCAAGGGGCAACATTTGCAAAGTGTCCGTGTTCTGATGCTTTCCTTATTTGTGGTAAAATGTGGTAAAATTAGAAAAAGTTTCCAATATTGGCAAAGGGTGGCATCAAAGGATTTTACAGCACCCAAAAATGTACCTCCGGTGGAATTCATCTTACGATCACTAAATCGAACGAGTCTGCTTGCAGGGGAGGTAACAGGAGGTCAAAGCTCCCTACTATCAGAAATGATTATGTACCATCAAATAGTTGATGCAAGTAATGGCTTCTTCCAGACACTTGAAAAACTTTAAAAAATCTCATATACGACCATTATAAAAATTTGGTCAGAATGTTCTGACTTCCAAAAAATGTTAAGTATTTTCTGAACTTTATTCAGGTTGAATGTGTATTGTTTAAATATTAATATCATTTTTCTGTTTAAACTTTAACCCGTCGATTTCCCTTCTGGATGTTCATCATTAATTTAAATACAAGAAAGAAACAAAACGAAAAATGATTGAGTTATCACACATGTCGTGTCCAGACGGGGATGTGGAATAAGGTACCAGGTAATTTTTTCTTCCCTCATGACCAATAGTAGAATACCAATAGGAAAAATGGCACCTTCAGTTTTTTCACTTTTCCAAGTTTAATACAAATCTATCAGCTAATACCAATTATTAGCTGGTAGATAGATTAGCTGATAGAGAGATTAGCTGATAGATCAGCTAATAATTGGTATTAGCTGACAGATTTGTACTGGGGTCCGCATCCCACACTGAACACCACCCGTGTATAAAGTGTGTATCTTTAAAACGTTTCGTGTTGCTGTCCTGATTCATTTAGCCCTCGACATTACATCTTTTAGACGAACAATGTAGTGTGAATTTTACAGGTGCTACTCTTTGTTTCAAGTAAAATATTGCGTAACTGTATGATTGAATTTTGAAATAGATATCGGGGTTCTCCCAAGGTGGCAAAGAAACCGACAACAGCAACGTACGGACTTGGCCATGTTGTCTGGTCTTTAGTTTCACCCTTTGTTTTATGTAAGCACTGACAGCTGTGTGTGAATGTAAAGATCAAATGCGTTTTCTCATCGCATAGAAGTGGCTGTACTTGTTCTAGGGGTGAACATCAGTTCGGTTTAACAGCTCGCAATTATGCCATTTGTGAGTACAGTTAAATTACGATTCAAGTTGGAAAATAAATTTCACTACAAGAGAGCCCATTATTAGCATTTGAAAACATAGACACAAAGGCAATTACTAGGTACACACCCTGAAGGAATAGCATTTCGGACTAAAATGACAATATCAGTAATTTCTGACCTGTTAAAGTCAATGGGTGAATATTTTCAGGGATTTTTCCCTTGAAAAATCTGCAAGTATCCCAGACATCTGAGCATCCACTTTGAAAGTTATTACATAGTTTGAAAGGTTTGTGTAGAGTAATTTTTTGCCAATTACTATTAAAAGTTAATTGTACAAGGAATCAATGAAAATTAACATTTTGTCTAAATGCATCTTTTTTACTAATCAGTAATTTCTGACAACTGCACACAAACTGGTTCAAACTGGTTTAAACAGGTTTTATCAATCACTAATTTCTGACTCTCCTAATATTACTATTGCAAAGCCCATTGAAGTCAATAATTTCTGACACATTGTCAGAAATTACTGAAGAAAATTTAGTTGTCAAAATTACTGATTGGGCATTAGTCAGAATTTTCTGAGCATGTACTTGTTTTTGTCATTTTAAACCTACTTCTAAATTGAAAACTTCAAATATGGCTATGTCATTTGGTGCACAACACAAATATACAATTTTTATTGCAAGAATTAGTTTTGTAAGGTCACCAGTGGAGGCTGCACCATTCAAAAACTGAAATTCCCATAGACTTACATTGTAAAGCCTTTGTCAGAAATTAGTGATATCTCCGTTTTAGTCCGAAATTTATGCTGTTCCTTCAGGGTGTTGAAGAAACAGATCAGGGGAAAGATTGAATTTTGCTTACGACACTTTATTGAAGTGACACAAGCTCAAGTCTTAAACATCTCTGGGCCAATTATATATCCATTTGCTTACCAGTTCAGGGATGCTTGCCCTCATTTGAATTTAAAACACTGCATAGATGGGACACACAAAACTATTTTTTAAGTTTCTTTCATGAAAGCCTATGCATGAAACGACTTTATTTATGAAGAGTATAAATATTATTTTGAAGGACTGCAGTACAAATTCCAGTGGAATATTTTCTTCAGATAATTAAATTGTGTGAGCTCATAGAAGTGGCATGAACACAATTCAGTCTTTGCCCTGATTTGTTTCTGTAATTGCAATACTGACTAAATTTTGTATATCAGACCATTTTAGAAAACTGACTCATACGCATCGTTTTTATTAAATGGGTTCGGCTTGTAGATCTAAATCATTTGTAGTTAATTAACAGCGTTATGTACTGTAGGATTTACAAAAAATGGTGAAGTACTTAGCAGATTAGCTGTAACTAGAGTGATAAGAGAATACCTTGAAGTGCCTGTTTAGGTTAGAATAGTCTTGAAAAATGGGTGTCCAGAAATGTGTACCTTCCAGAATGTTTACATGCTTATGAATACTCCACAAATTATGTTATGATGTTTTAATTGGTCTTGTACTGGAAACTCAGTGGAACATCACGAGACTAGTGTTTCTTTACTTTCCACTGAGAATAATGTCAAAGGCATTTGTAGGGACAAATTCGATAATAATGGTAGATAATTTATTTTAAAATTGCCGTAGGTTAGAGGGGATAGCTCAAACTGTACATCACGAAACTTGAATTTCTTACCTTCTCTATCATATGTTTTTATCAACCATTGAAATCTATTTGTCTGGTCTTTGTAGAAAATATTTCAGTCACATTGCTATTTCTGAGACTAATCCTCTTAAAAAGTCGAAGCATGTTTACAGATATCTCTACTCTACTGCGCAGATGTCTTTATGTCCTTGTTCAGTGTACAGTATCCATATCAATTCGTTTGCCAGTTAATTTAGTTGGGTATGTTAAACTTTAAAAGGCGATGTATATACTTTTGCAGCTTGTCGAGTACTTCTAACATTCTAGTATAGGTAATTTATTATCATTGCAAAAATGTTTCCTCATTTTCAATTTTATGTGTGCGAATATCCATAGCGAACATATGGACACATAATCTCCAAAAATTGAACTTACCTTTACCTATTTGCTTCATCACAACTCTGAATGTTTGTTACAAAAATGTTAGTCACATAACTTCCAAGCAATTTCTATCATACTCCAATATTTTACTGTTTCGTAAAGAATAGTGCACTAGAAATGGGCTGGTACTCTATGGGAAACGTCTGTTACGAATGGCCGATCTGTTCTGAGTTGCTCGGTGTTAAAGCTGCAGCATTGACCTGCACGGATATCAGCTTTTCTTCCAAGTTTTCAGCTCCGTCGTCTTTGCGCTTTTCAGTGCCTCATAGTCCCTAATCACAGAAAGAAAGGTATAGCCAAATGAAGTCTCATACCATCTGCACTTAACAATTATCCCTTGTTGTGATACCTGGAAAAAGCATTGTACAGTAGAACCTGACTACTACAGTCGACCACTGCAAAAAGGAAATTGTTACTCAAAGAGACTCTTAAACACAATGGAAACTGTCATAAAAAATCTGACTCCAAATTGAAATGACCTTTCAGTAGACTTATCCGTAAAGTAGAATCAACTGTCACAAGTACAGATGGTCTATCATCATCGCTTTCTCGATGTTCATCTGCATTGATTATCACCGTTTTGTTGACTGGATATTAATTCAAGGTGTTAAGTACTTTATATTGATTTTTTCATTATGAATGAATTTAGTCATAAAGTTTACAGCAGGCGTGTATGTTTTTGTGGCGTTGAATACGAAAATAATGAATTTGTCGAATGAATCAACTTTAGTATTGAAAAATAATAATAGTGTATTGGTAACAGATGAGATACTGGTTAATCTGATATCGATGATTGAACAGTCAACATGTCAGAACTATTTTATCAGCTGAAAATTTTGTTTTATTTACGAAAATGTGTAACACTGGTAGGATTCCAATTGATATGGAGTCTAAATCTACCGATCTGATGCTAATGGGAATTCTACCACCAGTAATATCACCTTTGTATTATAATTACAGCCCCAGTTTTAACGTTAATAATGTTTTAATAATTTTTGTTAAGGAAAGAAACTATTTATAATACCCATTAACATCAGCTAGATATTTGCAAAGTCATAAATTTGCCTCATAGGTTTTGACAAGATTGACCAACTTCTCGGAGATGCAACCGAGTCTTCCTCTTGGTAATACTTAATTTATCCGATTGGACAAAAAGAAATGGAACTATGAGAATAAATTTAACCGCACAGTTATTTGCTTAAACTAACAGTTCTATCTCATTTGATAGATTGGCCAATATAAAACAAGTGTGCAGGCTACCATTTATGCGCTCAAGTTTAGAGACTACCATATTATTTCACATGTGGAATAATTAGCACAATTTTGGGCCATATGTGTCAAATAATTATCGCAAATTACCTCAAAAGATGAAAAATGGCCATTTGAGTTGCAATAATTAATACTGATGTATTGCCTTTGATTTATGGTGTCTTTTACGAACAACTAAGTGGTAAAACTAAGTTGAATTATATTAATTTTTTAATGAGAAAGAAGGTAAAACTTAAAGAGTCTAAATTAATTATTACGGTTGTTTCATCATCATTCCTCACATTCGCCATCATGGAATTATTAAATCTAGAGCTAGATCTAGATCTACAATTTTTTTGCCAGCTATATGCATGGAATTATAATCAGGACAGGCAGATCTAATTTCATTTATCATTAGCAGTTATCCTGAGAGGATTTTTTTAGTATTTAACTCCCATTGTCACACCTTACATGAATAGGAATCATGTAGCTGATATAATTTTTTAAATCTACAGGTCAAGGGCTTTCAAACAAGGTATACTGTTAAATTTGGTCCAGTAGAAGTCTCAGAATCCAAGATTTTGTGTCTAAGGTAGATCTACCACCAATAAGATCAGAAGACATTATGGTGCACTAGAATTAAATTCTATTCTTCAATGGTAATAGACCTGTCACAGACCTGTCCCAAACCTGTCGTGGACTTGTCATGTACAGGTCCTTTACCTGTCCAAGACTTGTCATGTACATGTCCTGTACCTGTCTCAGACTTGTCATTTACAGGTCCTGTACCTATCCCAGACTTAAATACAGGTCCCATTCCTGTCCCAGACTTGTCACATGCAGACCCCAGACCTGTCCCATATTTGTCATATACAGGCCACAGACCTCTCCGAGACTTGTCATATACAGGTCCTGTACCTGTCCTGGACTTGTCATGTACAGGTCCCAGACCTATCCCAGACTTGTCACACACATGTCCTGGACCTGTCCCATATTTGCCATGTACTGGTCCCAGAGCTCTCCTGGACTTGTCACATACATATCCCATACCTGTCCAAGACTTGTCAGGTACAGGTCCCAGATTTGTCACGTACACTTGTCATGTACAGGTTGCATGACCTGTCCCAGTTTTGTCACACACAAGTTCCACAATTGTCACATACCCACACTTAATCTTGATTGGTTGGCTCCCCAGTTCAAATGCTAAATTACCACCAGTCACTCTATAGTAAAGTAGGTCTCATTATCATAATCTCATTATCACCATGTCCCGAAATTCTCCGGGCCCGCATTTCAATCACTAAGCTGACTCTAACGAGCCAGTAATAAGAAAGACTTCTCTGAAAAATGAGAAAGATCACTGATAATAAACGAAGATTTCAGTATAATAGCATTAACTCTAATTGTCCTTGTACTGGTGACCAGTTTGTTAACAAGAAGAAAGATTTTCCTTGCTACTTCAGTTAACAGGCCGGATTCAAATCGAGGTACCACTTTTGTCATTGCTTCGCTCATTAATTCTGACAACCCACGGTTGATCTTTCAAAGAAACAAGAAAGTCCTCCTGCGTGAACGCAAGAGGCATACCGCCCGCTGCGTAGCCGACTTGTACGGGGGGGGGGTACTCAGCCTGACTTGTACCACGGGGGGGGGGTAGTCAGCCTGACTTGTACTGGGGGGTACCCCAAC
>JBCAUG010207846.1:0-19251 GCA_038406175.1 Haplosyllis leylae | reverse complement strand
CCACTCGGAAGGAGAGGCTAGTATTAAGGTTGACTGCCAGCAGGCGCACCTCCTCGCTTTGCTGGCACGACATATATATGCTCGATTCATTACAGCAAATCATTAAATAGCCGCAGCCTGTTCTTTGTACGGGTTGTGGTGCTTGTGACATGTTGTTTGTCTATTCAGTACAAAATTCTGATTTAGCATTTTCATTCCTGTTGCAATTATTATCTTACATCCCACTTTCCTCTCGTGACCCAACTTACCGAACCCTTTCCTTCAGTTTTATTCTCCTAACAAGAGAGGAAATGGTTAAAATAAAACATAAGAAAAAAGGGAATTGAAAAATTCATTATGGACAATGAGCATTGTGACATTGCCCATCTTATCCATGGATGAGCTCCATTGCAGAAGATAACCTGCTCTTTTATAATTCAGGACGAAAAATTGACATTCCTTCAATAAAATGTTTTCTTGATTTAAATTGAATCAAACCACAGAATAATATTTACTAACAGATAAAATTCCACAAAATCCTTACGTCATATCCTAAAAAAGGCTACCTATATCATCACTAAAAAACACATTACTTCTTCTGAGGACAAGAATCAAGTTTTTTGCTTGATGTGACTGACCGAGAACTAAAAAGCATGCAAGACATACTGACACATGCCTGCTTAATAACAAATGTCCTGCCAAGATCAAAGAAGTAAGACACGGAGCGTGTATTATAATCTACTTCATTGATTTTTTCCAACCTTTGAGTTCAACCAGACAAAGATGAATTTTCGGACCAAGAGTAAAGGCGTAACGCGGGGTATCAGTATTTAAAAAATAACAGCGACAAGCAAAGAATCATGATGAATGGTGAAAAGCTTCATATTAATTGACACCAGAAGACGTTGCTGTCAATACAAGACTATTTATTGCCATTACGTGTACATTGATCTCTCTTTCTGCCTGGAACTGGGTGTGTAAGCTAATTCTTCCACTTTCGATTTGTAACCATTGGAATGGCAGAAATATAGTCAATCGAACAATTTCCAATGCTGCGAGGTTTCGAGCGAAATTAATTTCCATGGAAACGGTATATTGAAACATTTTTAATTCAATACAAAACGGGAGACTATGTATATACTAAATGTGGATGAAGTCTGACAGCCGCTCCAATGGAAAACAATATTTGTCACAACCTAAAATTTGTGTACTTTCAGGCAGGCTGTATTTCGATATTTCAAACTTACAAGCTGATATTTATTTCATACGTGACCATTATATGGCTATATACCAATCCTTACGGGAAGTTTTATTTGTTTCAAACTTCCAGTTTCAATATTATTATTCCCTGCATGATAAATTTTCTTTCTGTAACCAAGCAATTTAGTCATACATTCTAAACGAGGTTATTTGTTTCAGGCACGGAGAGAATGTACCTTTTGCACGGAAGGGTCGTTTTGGAGTCGTTCACGGAAGCATCGTTCAGCACTTCCATCCGTTTCACCTGCAGATAGAGACGGGAAATCGCGAGGATCTCACCGAGGACGAGATCACCAAGAGGGTGCGTGCTCCTCGCTGAACTATTTTTGTCCCAAAATCGCACTGTTTTTACAGTTTTGGAAATTGATTTTATCCATTCAATGCAGTGCTGTTGCATACCATTTTAAACCTTTTGTTTCTCATACCTCCATCAACCATTTGGAATTTGACAGATGTACAGCCTCACAGACAGAACTTAGCAACATTAATCTTACAGATTAATTGGATGCACAAGTAACTAAAAGTAACAGTCCATAATAGGTTAAAGGCTAATTCACATTGCGGTAGCAGCATCATTATTTTGCAACATTTTTCCATCCCGTTGTCGCCCCAGTATGAGTGCCTTCGCTTGTTACCATGACACCCATTTCTGGTGCTTCTGCTGCCGTCATCAATCGGTTGTTCCTTTTTGTGGCGAACCTAAAGAAAATGTTAAAAAGAGTCTTAAATGAAGCCGAGTCGGAGTGGCAAACTGGTATACAGCGAAGAGCTCGCCGCACATGTTGAGGGTTCTAGCCCCGAACCTCCACCAATGCTTGTGGACACATCTGCAAGCATGTGGATCGAAAAGCCTTGGCCGCCATACTGACTTCTATACAGTCAGCAGGTGTGCCCCAGAAGTGAATCTGAGGATCACACAGGTGAGAAAGCATGCAAGGGATCCACCTTGACTTTGAAACCCAGGGCAGACATCATCAGATGTCCAAAATAGGGGTATCAGTGGCCTCATGAAAAAGACTTATGTTCTCCAAAAATTTGTTTTAAAAAAAAAGTCTAAAATTTAAAGCAGAAATGAAACTGCCTTATGCTGCTCAGCCATTAATCGCGGAAGTGGCAATTTTTTTCTGGACAAACTATGTAGCTAGACAAATATTTAACACCACAAATTCACATTTCTACATGTAATTATGTATGACATAGCCTGTGGCATTATGAACAAGTCAAACATCGTAAAACGTCGATGTACAAAAATGTTTATGGTTCCTATCATGTTCTTCTATTCATGGTCGGTCACTGTCAGTTGGTTTCATAAAAAGTGTGCATTTTGCCAAGCAAAATGCTCCTTGTTTTGAATAAATTCTATTTGTGTAATATATTAGAACAGAAGATTGTACATGAATTGGAATTGGTTTGTATTTCAGTTGGATGAAAGCAGTTTCTCTACGAACAGAATCTTGTCATCGGGAGATGTGGAGGGAAGACAGCACCGTGGCTTCACCCAGCACCAAGTACCACGGAGCACAAGTGGAACGGTGCACAGTTTGGCTCCAGCTGGTGCTTCCGTAAACGTAAGTTTGCTTTGTCGTCAGGTTTGAAGAAAATTGTAACAGAATGAATTTTCGTTCATTTTTTGACTGGAACTTGAATTTGCTTGTAAAATGTGGACCATTCCTTTGCGATGATGGTGACTATTCATAGAAGTAATGCATTTGAAAATTATGTGAATGTATCTGAATATCCGAATCCATTTTCCAATTGTTTCCCTGAAACTATTCAGTTTTCTTTCCTTGTCGGTAAAGATATAGAATAAATTCCGACATTACTAATGTATGGATAGTCTTGCTTTCACTAGTACTTATTTAAACCCCGTCATTTTTGTTTTATCCCAGATTGATCCAGAAGTGAATGAATCAATAGGAAGTGTCAGAGACGACAAGAATGCCCTCACTTGGATTGTCGCAGGATTTGAAGATGGTGATCCAAAGAAGCAACTTGTCGTTGTGGCTAAAGGTGAAGGTGACATAGAGGAATTGAAGGAGAGTTTACAGGTATAATTCTATGTCAAAGTGTGAGCCTTTTCCCTGCTCATTAGTATTCACTGAGCACCATAAGTCTCACATTCATAACAGCCAGACAGCCGCAGTGACAACTTGCTCTTGTAACTTCTTGAATAAGCACACTTTTACCAGTAGGTGACTCACAAAGGAAACCACTCTTGTCAACATTATATTTAAAGAAAAAAGTGATACAACCATTCTTTGAGTCTTTGCGTCAAAAAAACTAACATAAATATATCTAACTTTTGTAAATGGGTTTTGCAGGATGACCAGGTTCAATATGCTTTGTACAGAACTTCAGACATCATAGATGCTATTACCACTGTCAAATTCGTCTACATTTACTGGTACGTGGATAATGTAAAAGAATGTTTCACTTAAAAGTATTGCTGTTTAATGTAGCTTTTAAACGGTTTTTAATGATACATCAAACAATGAGCTACAATGTAAGGAAATAGCATACGAATTCCATGATACCAAGTCTCTCTTACTTTTTGTTTTTTTTTCTGTCACAATAGGATAGGAGAAGAAGTTAAAGCTCTTACAAAGGGAAAAGTATCTGCCTATGCAGGTCCAGTAGAGAAAGTATTCAGTCCGGCCCACGTTACTTTGTCATTTTCAAACAAAGGAGAAATGGATGAATCTGTGATCAGAGATAAGGTGAGAAAGGGAGAATTATAGATTTAATCAAATTGACTGCATAGTTGTTGGTAAATTAACGACAGACACATGTTTCAGTTTTTAGGTGAGCATTTTTTTCCCAAGTACTGCCTTTCTATTGTCCGGATTAAGGAGACAAAAACTCAGGGATAATCTGACCATGCACATACGTTTTCCTTTCAAATGCAATTAAAAGTCATTTGACCTTCACCTGAGATATTGACAAAGATCCATGAGGGAATTTCTTTCGGGATAATTTGTAATATTCCTTTATTGATTTTGATAATGTGAATGATGACGACACATTAACTGAGATTAAAGTCAATCAGTAGGTGCCTCTGAATATTTCCCCAGATACCCGTGTGCTTTCTATTTGATGAAAAACGTAGAGGAATGAAATTTAACACTAATGACATTCCTGTGTAAACGTGACAATATTTCAATGAACACTATTAGATCCATTATGCAGATGTTCTCAACAAGCATTCACCTTTAAATTGGTATCTCTCGTTGTGTGTTCGGTGGTGGTTCACTTGCCAATTTATTCTCACTCTCGCATTGTTATTTCTCGGCTGTCTGGAAGGATGAGTTGGCAAGGGTTTTAAATGGCTTGGTTAATGATTTACTTGAATTTTCTTCCCTTTTGCAGGTTATGGCCGGAAGTGGTTCCAAATCTTTTGTGAAATGAACAAAGTATGAAGCATCCTTTCAAGGTACTACTTGAACCTACTACGAATAATCAACTCCACCATTCTCCGCCTGCCATGTTACGTCATCTAGATGTTTACAGTTTTACAAACGCATAGGGAGTCGCACTTTCAAAACAACCACTGAAAGATAATTGGTGCATTTGGTCATGTTGAGAACGTGTCATGCGTATGTTCGAAGAAATAGATCATTTGTACCGAATCACGAGCGGCTTGTATGTTTGTAAAATTTTTAACCTACATTCCACCTGCCTGATCCATGTTTAAGTATGCAAACTAATATGCATTTCATCTTCAGACGTTTTTATCATCTAAAAGTAGACTTCGGATTTAAGGAAAATCTGTACATAAACTCTTTCAAGTGCTGAAGTGCATTATTTTGATAACCGTTTACCATCTAGAGAGAAAACTGATTGATTTAGAAAAATCACATGTATATGAAAGATGTTAAGTTTTTGCGTGTATGAAATGACAGGTTTCGAAGTGTTTGTTATCAAACAAATCACATGGTGATCGTAATAAATATAGATGTCAATATTTGTTAACATGTCCTCTGCAGAACGAAACGGTGATAACGAAACTGAACTCAGTTTTAAGACCGTGAAATGCACCATTTGAAGAACTCTCCTGTTTAAGTAATATTCTCAAATTTATGTTGTAGAAAAATATTGATGTTTTTGTTGTCCGGTGTCCCAAATTCCTCCACATGTCATAGTATTGTAAAATATCGCCCCAGCTTTATCACAAAGTAAGAAACATAACAGAGCACTAGATACTCTAGATATATTTATCAATAGATTGTTAAGGACTAGGCACAGTATTCAGAAAATGCTTATTTAGTTGAATGTTTGAAGAATGTGTGGTTCAACCGTTGAAGAATAAGTGTGAGAAGATTTTCTTTCCCGTAGAAAACATGGAAATAATTGCGTTCTTGGGTGCATGAGTATGCCATGGTCTTTTTTACAGATTGTTAGTGCGATTGATACAGGTACGTTCATTGTCTTTAAATCATGGAGAGTTACAATCCTTTGATTTGGAACCAGTGCAGTGTACATGTTACTAGTCATCGAATTATTATAAGTTGAGAAAACGACACTAAAGTCTGTAAAATCGGAATTTCATGAATATATTTGTGACGTTTACGTTGTCATTACATGATGTCAACCTATTGTGGGACATGACGTGAAAACCCCAATTGGGGGCAATATGTTTGCACCTTCACATCAATTGGCTATGTAACGCTTACTCAAACCTCACCATTATCTCATGAGTTACGTCTAGTTCCGCAACTTAAATGTGTCTGCACGAATGTTTGTCTCTTTTCAATGCTAAGTTACACATTACAAAACAAGGTCCATTGTCAAATAGTAGGGAGGTTTAGATACCTGAATATTTTTACGTGACGCGTGGCGTAAGATTTGCCATTGGCGCAACCCAAATTTTCACGTCGCACGTCATCGTAAAAGTCCTCGCGTAAGATGGATCTAAACCTTGTGTTAGTGTTAAGAAAGTAAGTAAAAATTGAAAAACATCACTTTAGATAGTGCATACACAGTTACGAAGTGTTACTACAATCGAGTAATCTTACTTTACAATAATATGGTTTTCTTTAATTTTATTGCTATCTTTGTTGGTGCTATTGAAGATTGCTATTGTTGAGTTTGGTTCAACCCCTGAAGTCATCGAAACTTAAAGTGGCAAAGGCAATCTCCTGTGTGCAAAGTAGGATATTTTAATTTCAACCAATTTTGAAATTTTGGCTTAATATGTATTCCGTTTAGTGTCAATAATCTTCCGCTTAATGTAAATTGTTTCAAGAAATAAAGACAATACATAGACCTCCATGCTAGAGTCAGTTTTCTTTCACACATTTGCTTGTAATTGTATTTTTATCAGGTACTAAAATGTAATCATTTGTGGCATTCATTAGTTTTTATTTTTCTGAGGGGCGAAAGCTAGCTTCTAGTTTGATATTTCTAGTTTTTTAGGTGTGCAACCCAGGAGGTCCTCAGATTTAAGAAGTAACTTTTAGCTGAAATAGGTGTTACCTGAAACAATACTTTTCACATGTTTGGAACCTCAAGACTTGATTTATCTCTTTCAAAAAATTCTTTTGTCGCCAGCGCAATGATCCACAAAATAATAACTGATTTAAATGTAAAATGGCACGTCACTTTTTCAAAATCAAAAGCTTTGCATACAAAATGAAAAACAACTAATCACCATCGCCGCAATCAGGCGCATTGAGCAATCAAATACAAAATTGGCACTCACTACTGCTTAGTCTCCGCAAACAAGGCTTTCGTTTTCAACACAAATCTGGCACTTTTGACAGTTCTGTACAAAATTGACACAAAGGTTTTAAAAAGTTTCAGCAGAAAATAAAGTTGCCTCAGTGGGAATTGAACTCACAACACCACCCAGCAATGGATTAGAAGTCCGATGCTTATCCACTCTCCCAACCAGACATGTGTTGAATAGAAGAGAATGTTATTTCATGTTCCACTTCAATTTTTGGACTTGGATCATTTCTAGATTCAATAGAGCATGACTTTATAAGGGTCTGAGAATCTAAGACTAGCAAGGAATGACAGATTGGCAGAGTTGGATGAGCATCAGATTCCTAACCCAGTGACGGTTGGTGTTGTGAGTTCAATTCCCACCGAGGACAACTTTATTTTTGTTGACTTTTTTTAAACCCCTCAATGTCAATATTGTACAGAAATGTTAGAAATGATAGATTTGTTTTGGAAACGAAACCCTCCAATGCATTTCGAAATTGTTTACAATTTATTGATATTACTAAGCATGAGACCGTTTAAAAGTCACCAAGGATTACTGGACAGATTTTGAAAATTATTCATTTTTCGTTAAGTAATCAGAACATGAAATGCATCTTCATCTTCATGATCTTGTTCGAAAAAGAAATTGCAAAGGCAAAACTAACTTACATCTCGTGAAAAAAAACTTAGTAGCCAAGATAAATGTACAACCGTGGTATTTACGGCATAAACAAATTGCACTGAATAAATTCCAATATATCCCAGTAAGCTGACGACTACCACGTTCATAATTGAAAAATAAACACTTAGATCCCTCCTCTTGTAATGGTAACAAAATTAGACAAGTGCAGTTTAGATGAAACAGTCATTTAGTCTTTTTTCACTTGATTTTTTTTTCAAAATCTCAATTGTTTTTTCCTGCGTCAATGTGTCTCTTGAAAGAATCTGAAGATCTTTGGGTCATCACTCAGCATCAGAAACTTGACCCTGGACAACCAGATAATGGCATCATATTTGTGTGACTACTTTCTTAATAATCTTGCTTACACCAATGATGGCGTTTTTCTGACAAAATTCGGATTTATTACTGTAAAAAGGAAATACTTCCAGTTAGAAAGGATTTGCGCTGTCGACTTAAGTCATTTCTAAGTATAATTAATGCCATGTAAACTTACGAAATGCAAGACCAAAGCTGATTTACGTCAGTTTAAAATAAATAAATAAATAAATGAGCGTTGTCAGGAGTGCTCTAAAAAGGTAAGGGGACCTTTTTTATTACTCTCGGAGTTGAACTGGTGCAAGATGCATTAATATGAAATTCTTTTCACCATATGTAATGGTGGGATTATGGCTAAAAAGAAAGATCCATTTGCTAATATCACAGCCGATAAATAACCCTTAATTTATGCAAATCGTGAATTCGATTGATTTCCAATATATTGAAAAGTATTCAAATTTTCAGAAACTTTTTCATGAAAGGTTGAGGCTTATTGGAGATCAATCAACAATTTATTTACACTTCGCACAGTGGAAAGTAGATTATAAATAAATGGAATGAATTCTGTCAGAGTTGTGTCCTCAATGTGAAACTTTGACTTTTACTTTTGAAAGCACGCCAAAGAAGCCACTTCAGAAGTTGAGATCTTGTTCAAGAAAATGATTTTATGATAAGATCCAAAATAGGTGGCGAAAAATTATTTGTTAACTTACTTGAAAGAATTCGGATTCAGTTGTTTTTTGCATGATTTCGGACCACAATTTGTGATGTATGCGCTTTGGCACTTAAAATCTGAAAGGTAAAGATGTTTTTTTCTTTTTTTTACATTAACGGTAAAGTCCATCCAGGATACCAAATTTAGACATCATTTGAAGCGGTAATCAATTAGTTCCGGATTTGGTCATTTATATCCCAATTCACCATGACAAATTTAAGTGAGCAGTAAGAGAAAAAGTTTGAGGGCAAAGAAATAATCAATGAGCTTTTAGAAACGCCAAGCCAGTAATGAGTGAGACTTGGTAGTAAGTGGGATTTATGAACATACATTGATTGTTCTAGAGAATAAATTTAAGAGTCAATATTTTCTACTTTACAGGTCCATGTACGTATCATAAATTCAAATAAATAGATAACAGTAGAAGAGAGATTGAGCCACCATCATGAGGATTTTTGTGACGGGAGAATCAGATAGGATAACACTGGACATTAATGAAGGAGACACTGTGGAACAAGTTCGAGAAATAATCAGAGATGTCATGTCTCTGGGACCTGATGAAGGACCAGAAGGTTCAGAGGTAATACTTCCGTTATTCAACGTCGTTTGAAACCGAATCCCGTCAGATTAGAATTGTTGGTTATGTAGAGTTTAAAATATTGTTTGAATAATATTTAAAATAAGCACAATCACTTTAACTTTCTCCAAATTTTATTTTTACCTTTTCACTCTGGTCCATTATATTGTTCGAGAATAGCAATAATTTTTGTTTTAAACTTTGTAGTCTACCATTTTCATCCTCCCGATCTAAGAAAACTTATTATCAGGAATAATCGAACTGTCTGTAGCATTACATAGTCGGTAAATGTACTTTTATCCAATCTTCACAATATTTGTCAATATGTACCTCCAGGAAATCTCTTGCGGTTTCTATGAAACTGAATACCCAATTTATCAAGGATACACAATAGGAGTACGGCTGATGGTTGAGCTCTTGAGGAGACTCAGTAATTTCAACAACTCGGTCTTAAATTCCCATTTCTAGGCACAGGACAAGAAAGTCTTAACGTTACACTTTGCCGGTGCTGATCTGGATCCTCAGTGGATTTTGTCTGACGTTGGAGTGACGCATGGTTCTACTGTTCGGATCATCCAGAGAGAAGCGGTCAAGCCTTTACTCTTCATACACTGTGCCTACAACGACGAAACCGTACCTGTCGTGGACAAATTCCATGTTCCCAATCTCAGAGTACGTGAACTCAGAGCAATAGTCACCAGAAAAACTGGGATACCGGTCGGAGTTTTCAGACTCGTCAACAGGTAAATCTGCGCTTCCGGATTCGATAATTTGGCAGGAATCCCTTCCATTGAGGACCTCAATGAAAAGGTAAAGCAATAGATAGTGAAAGCAATCCTTTACTTCCTGCAGATTTTAAAATGTTTAAAAATGGAAAATAATCATCCAAATGTAGGGGCGTCTCCAGAACCTCGTAAATATGCCAATGCTTTGAATCTTTACGGAGGTTGAAAAAGAATATAATGGACAAATCATAACATAAGTTGAACTCAATTTTTAGTTTCGGAACGGAGATGTTTGATTCTCACACTCTGGACGAGTACGGTTTGGACATGGGCGACACGGTACGGATGGAAACGTGGGACGGGTGGAATGATTTCCTAAATCTAACGGTGATGGGTTTTGCCTCGCACGTTCTCAATAGACTCTCCGTTGACGACACTATCAGTCGCTTTCAGATGAAGGTGGCTTTGTACATAGCCGCACACTATGGACACGCAGATCTTGCGTTGAGTTTGGTTCGTCTTGGAATCAAAGCTTCCGAGCCCATAGGTGATCATCCTTGTCGACTTTGGTGAGTGAATTTGATAATCGAGTTTTCCTGTAACACACAAATTTGGCATGTTGACATTTTTGTGTTTGACTAATTGTGTTTGACTAATTTTGAAAACATGATAGATAGAGAAATTCATCACATCAGTTAAAAAATTCAAAACACCAATACAAATGTAAATTTACTTTGAAACTCAGTAGGTTCTTAACTGTTTCCAATTTATTTACATTAGAAGTTGTACAAAAATGCCAATGTTGTCAACTTGGTGTATTACGAGAAAACTCGAACAAGACAGACACACACACCAACATACGTTCACGTATCGATACTGAAAATACAAAGAGAACAGCGGCTGTTATATTGGGTTTGTAAACTGTCGATTAGTAAGGAAATTGCAAATTTTAGCCATATTACAAATGAACCTGTGTTGTTGAGTTTAGGTGCCGTGGACAGACTTTGCACATTGATTCGCTGAGAGCACCTGTTCATGTGGCCGCTGAGATGGGACAACTGAACGTGGTTCGCGCATTTGTCCATCATGATGTCGCTAATGTCTTAGCAAAGGATGGTGAGTACTTCTGATGCTTCCGTAAGACTAGGCAACATATAGTATAAATTCTGTCCAAGCCATCTTTTCTCCAAAGGAACATTCCATAAATGTTGCTGGAGCTTATTGGTTGGTTAATTAATCGAGTTTTTTATAATTTGTCATTTTCTGCCAAATCCTGGCAGAATCCTGCCAGCATTGATGGAGAAAAGCAAAATAAAAATTGTCCCTAGCAGGCATTGAGTCCACAACCTCCAGATCATCACTCTAATGCCCGACTGACTGTGCTAGGCTAGTATGTGTTGAGCAACAGATTTCTGAAGTGAGCTTAGTTTCATATACCACTTCACATTTTGGACTTTGATTATTTCTGGAATCAATAGAGCATGACTTTATAAAAGTCCTAATGATTCACATAGACAACCAAATAGTGACTTAGCTCAGTTGGTAGAGCATTAGAGTGATTATTTAGAGGTTGTGGGTTCAATCTCCACAGGGGCAAATTTTTTATTTTGCTCTTCTCCATCAATGCTGGCAGGATTCTGCCAGGATTTGACAGAAAATAACGAATTATAGAGAAACTCGAATGCGGATACTGTAGTAACTTTAGACAGAATTCAACAACAAATCATGAAAGGGTCAAATGAAAATTGTTATTATTTGTAAAGAAAATTCTATCTTTGCAAACTCCGAATGTCAGCCAAAGAGCTCCATTGTGTCTTATATATAGTTTATGAAGTTGATAAACAGTTAAAGTATTTAAGACTGGTTCTGGTCGCATACTTTCTACATACAGCGGCTGAATTGATTCTAATAAATGATTAAATTGCAGGCAATGATCTTACCCCTTTGAGTATTTCTCTGAGAAAGAAGCAAAAGGGTGTTGCATCATTTCTTCTCACCAAACAGTGGAGCAAGATTAACTACACACAAAAACACGCCATTCAATTATCTTTGTTTGTGAAAATGAAGAGGTGGGCAGAAAGGGCGAAAGAAAAGGTAAGTTGTATTTGTTGTCACCATGGGATAATATTTACAAATTAATTTTGTTTTTGTGCAGATTGTCCACAAATGTCTGGACTAGTTATGTTTATCAAGCCATCATTTTATTGAAGGTGCTAGTTGTACATGGGCAGTGGAAATCTAGCGTCAAACACCCCAGACGTCACCTCCCTTCTGGAGCATTAGTTGGGTATGGCGTACAACTCGATGGGTACTCCAACAGTCACATGACGTCATCATCAACTTCACATACGAGACAGAAGATGGACAAAGAGGCAAGGAGGAGAAGACGATTTCGAGAAGCAATGGGAACAGAAAGAAACACTGGCGATCTAGCGGACTGCATAAAACATGATCCGGAAACGTATTTCAGGTAAAACACAGTCGGGCACAAATTTACCACAAAGTTGGAAGTCAGTTTTGCTGCGAGTTTTTTTGTGATTAATCACAAAGATAAATTGTTAATTTAGATCGTTAGGTATGATGCAACAGCTGCAGATTCCGCGGATGACCAAGTGGGGAAAGATGATGTCTAGAGCTGCGTCTGATCGTTCCAAATCAGTGACGTCAGAGTCGGAGGCAGGAAGCCCAAGCCCGACAGTATCACCGAGGCGTGTAGTACCAACTGGGTTTCCAGTCGATAAACCTTTCAGACTTCCACCAATCACAGAAACCCCGAGTAAATCAACTAAGGTTCAAATACCAGTAAAACAATCGTTGCCAAAGTTGGGGATCTCCGGCCCGGAAAACGAGGAATTATCTTTGAAAAGCAATGAACACTCACCCAGATTGACGAACACCGGAAGTAGATCAATCTTCATTCAGACGCCGTCTCAGTCAGACAGAAGGTCCCACACATCTACTGATGATGATTCTCGGGGACAGCGTGTATCTGGTAGTGAGGCCATGACACCACCAAGAAGAAAATCTGTATCTTTCGGCAACAGAGCAAAAGGAATAGGAGCTCACACTTCACCCACCAAGCTGAAAATGATACCAAACAGAACATCATTACCAAAGGCTAAAAGATCAAACAGGAAAAAGAAATTTTCTCAGACTGACACAGCAGCTCTACTCATTGCGAAGGCCAAGTCAGAGGAAACTGGTATTCCCCTACCTGTACACAGCTTTGAAGAAAGAAAGCCCTTTAATTTGATCGGTCTTCCACAAGACACAATTGAAGAATATGAAAAACACAGAGGTCTGAAAGCCAAAGACTATGCAATAAAATGCCTCTCTGTTGCCAGTAGGTTTAAGCAGAAAGCTTGGCTACAACAAGTTCGCCACGCTATGCTGATAGCCTCCAGAGGAGTGAAGAGAACTGTCAACGGGCAGCCCCACATATTTCACGCACAATTGTCAAAAAGTCCAAGAGGTGATAGATTAGGCCAAACAAAAAAGTTTGAATCATCTGTGGTTGTTGTTTGAAAAGTAATCAATGACAGGTATATTAGTTTGAACCAATTTACACATATTTAACTTATCACTCGATAAAATTTAAATTTCTACACATAGGTTGTACATTAAACAGATACAGGGAAAATGATATGAAAGTTCCACACATAGATCTAGATTAGAAAGGGACTGTAAATATATTTAGCATAAATGGTGTTTACATGGTACCTCCGTTAGATCACGAAACTTTCCGAATCGATGTCTCTTATGGTATGGATCATTTTGAAATGAACAATATTTTTCTTTATAGACTCTATTTTCCTTTGCTAAAATGTGTCCTTCATGGAGATAAATAAGTTTTGTTTAACTTCAATTGAGCTTAATCTGGAATATATTCAATTAGCCCTCACCAAATTTTTTCATATCAATTTCTGGTTAAACATCAGTGGCATAAATTACTTTAAATACAAATAAAATGTGTAAATACTGCTGTCTTCATCTTATTTTGTCCAAAAAGTTTCAAGATGTGACACCTACTTTATTTGTATATTTGAGTTTTTGGACTGTATAAATTTTGTAAAGTAGTACTGAATATTTTCAAAGTATATGTGGAATACAGCATACATTATGCACATTTCAATATTTATTTGAAGTGAAAATGTCAAAAAATGAAGCACATTTCGCAGAATATACAAATTGATACAGAAAAGATGTATCGTCTGCTTTTTTGGATACTCTCCAACCTAGTTCATTCCTTTCTTCTGGGACAGACAACCAACACATCATTTTACGTTAAGCTTCCTTTCTTTATGACCACTACAGTAAGTTTGTAAACGGAGCGTTGAAAACAATGCTATGAAACCATTGAAATAATCAAATTTTCAGTTCCTGATGACGTTGTCATTCTGACGCTAAAATGCCTTATTTTCTATTTCAAATGTAAAAATTTATGAAGTGTATCAAAGACAACGAAAGAACAGTCATTGGGTGTATTCAAAATACAATGCCCCTATGTTATTAACCTATTTTAAAAAAATTGCTGCTTATATTTACATGGATCTACATCAAGAAGCAAGTTTTGTATTCATCAGCAAAACTAACAAGTTCTATCAGAAGCTGAATTTCCGTTGCAAAACTTTTACAGGTCTTTCAATTCATTACCGCCAGCATCCGAAGGTTGCGGGAATATTTTCATTTGCGTCTGTCTGTCTGTAGGCAGGGTGCAACAGGACAGGAGGTCCCTATCCCATAATTCACTGAGACCAGACTGTCACACCCTATCCCACCCCAGCCCCAGTGTGTGATGGCATATGGACCAAAACCCCATCCCACCCCACCCTTCTCAGGCGCAGGCAGTTGGTCTTCGACTGAAAACTCGAGTTTTTCCTAAATAATACAAATCTGACATTTGTGGCATTTTTATACAAAATTGATATCAAGGGTTTCAAAATCAGCAAAAAAATAAAGTTGCCTCCAATGGTATTCAAACTCACAACACCAACCATCTATGGATTACAATTCTAATGCCTTACCCACTCAGCTACAGAGACATGTGTTGAACAGATGTATTGATTTTGAAATGATCCCAAAAAGTGAAGTGGAGCATGACACAAAGTTAGCACATTCTGTTCAATACATGTCTCTATGGCTGATTGGGTAAGGCATTAGAATTGTAATCCATAGATGGTTGGTGTTGTGAGTTTGAATCCCACTGGAGGCAACTTTATTTTTTGCTGATTTTGAAACCCTCGATGTCAATTTTGTACAAAAATGCTAGAAGTGTCAGATTTGTGTTATTTAGCAAACACTCAACTTTTTTGTATCTCCTACGATTGCAAATTCATGCAACTTAGACAATCGTGTGCAATATTACTTTACTATCATCAAAAGCATCCGTCGATAATACTCGAGCCACTAAAAGGTACTGGCAATGAACATTTGTGAGAAATGATGCAGAAAATCTACACTTGAAAATATTCTGTGATAATGTCGTTGCAAGTTGCAGGAGTTAAAAGGTAATGTTCATGCACATTTTTGAGAAATTATGGAGAAAATTTAGGTCATCTTCACACACACGAAATTATTCTGTGATAACATCGTTACACGTTGAAGAGGTTGAGAATGGATTGTCGATCGATCTCTGCTCTTTTTTGCTTGGTTTATAAAATAACACACTTAACTGTTTCCTAAATTGTTCTGATTCATAACTGTAGATCATCACATTCAAAGAGTGGTTAGTTACTTCCAAACATATTAGCAGTGCCCAAGTCATATTACAAATCAATTTTGGATTGATTGAGACTACTATCAGCGAAACTGCATGATGGTAATTTGTTTTCTACAACATTTTTCCATTTGACCATTACCAGGACGTCCATCATGACCACTGCTGCGTTTTCCTTTTTAGGCCCTGAGAAGAAGTATAATAATTTACCTCACAGATAGTGATAGTAATCAAACAATAAATAGAGGAGTCGATCCATTTCCAGACCATTGCTATGACGTAACGTCATTATGACATTATCACACCCTGATAGTATTCTGTGTAAACAAATTCCCACCAATGACTGCATCTTAAAGTAGACCTACTTATCATAAAGTGCCAAGGCATGGACCTCCTCTTTCAATCATTAAGCTGACTCTAAACGAGCCAGCAACAAGGCAAATGATTTCAACAGAGTGCTTAAAGTACATCCATGTCTAATTTGAGATGGTGCTACAACCATGGCCCCTAGTTCTTAGATAGTACCAGATTTCAGATTTTGTTAAGTACAGTATCCATTAGATACATGTAAATGTATCACAACCTACTGGTGATTAAATAGAACTTCAAACATACTTCTGGTAAGGTTGGGTCTGGTTAACTGAGAAATAAAAGAGATCTATGGATACTTAACGAAATCTGAAATTTGGTACTATCTAAGGACTAAGGGCTGTGGCTGTAACCATCTTTTGGCGTTTTTGTTCATTTCTAGTAATGTACTTCGAGAAATCTGGATATTTGTTTGTCTGCGAGGTTATCGATGTATTCTTGTCATTTATACATGTCATTTATACATAAACAGTTGTCATCGAAAGGAATGGTATATGAGCCATTCTATGTAGATCTAAATGTGTTAAATTGGGGTTCCCATCACAATGCATTCATTACGTTTTCAGAATGCTTTGGCAGGGTTTTGGAAAGTCAAGTGTGATGGAAAAGTAATAAAATTATGGATTTTCTGTGTAACAAAATGTTTTTCCATACTTATTTCAATAGCTAAATTTGTACATTGCATATCTCCATTACTCAGCCCTACAGTGAAATTATTGGGTTGTGTATTGATTTTATATGCTCTAAAGACATTGGAGACACAGACACCAGATTTAGTGTGGGATCTAAACAGTGAACTGAAGGCATTTCAAAATATTCAGACAAAACAAATACTTTTCTCTTTTCTTTGTCAATTTTGCAAGGCCACAGGCTATCCCCTGAACTAATTGAATGTTATGAAATCTCTCTTGAACTCTCTCTACTCAGTTGGTCTGTATGCAGTGAAATAGTCTGTCTAAAACCTGTTCTTTTTGCTTGTTGTCTCTGTTTGTATGAATGTATTAGCCTTCTAGGACCAGCACACCCTCCCACTGTGAAATATTCTGTCCCAAAGTTGTTGCTCATATATGAGCTTGGAGAGAATATTTCACTTTGGGAAGGTGTGCTGGTCCTGGAAGGCCAATACATTCATAAGAGCAGAGAGAGCAAGCAAAAAGAACAGGTTTTAGACAGAATATTTCACTGTATGCAGACCAACTGAGGAGAGAGAGTTCATATACATCTCAAATAAATGATCAAAGAGCAAGCAATATTTACTGCCCGCATACGAAGCATGGGAGAAGATAATAGTTTCAGTTTGTTTGTCAGTCCACAGTGGGGGTACCCCAGCCAGGTCCAGGTCAGGATGGGGGGAGGGTATCCTGGCCAGGTCAGGATGGGGGTACCTGGGGTAACCACACCCCCCACCCAGCTGAGATGGGGTTCCCTTGGCTGGGATGGGGTATCCCCGCTGGGATGGGGTGCCTCCCAGCTGAGATGGGGTACTCCCAGCTTGGATGGAGAACCCTCCCCCAGCTGAGATGGGTGCCCCCTGGCTGAGATGGGGTACCCCCAAGCTAGTATGGGGTACCCCCTGGCTGGGATGGGGTACCCCCCGGCACTTGGTACGCTGCGGACGGTATGCCTCTTGCGTTCAAGCAGGAGGACTTTCTTGTTTTTTTACTTTTAAAGGCGGTAACATATATCTTCAGACATGTAAAGAACAAAGACAAATACTTTTCCTCAAAAGAGAAAGAACGAGTCGATTGCTTTAAACATCAACCTTTGACAAACGATTTTATTAAATGGTGGAAACAATAACGTGGACATATTACACTGTACAAGATATGCAATTGAATTCGTTTCCAGTGACACGTCACAGACACTTGAAGTGATCAGCCTTTGGGAAGATTTTTTAAAAGTTTTATATTACAATAGAATCTACACAAATTTAGTTCTATTCATGCAGATTATTATTACTATTTTACCAAATGTTTAACAAATTATTTCTGACAGTTATCAAGCAACGTAAAATCCTACCAACTAATTTAATGTATCCGTAATGACATCATGGAATTCTACAGAACAGATATATGTATTACATAAAGGTTATGTGAATCCTTTCAATGGGGAATTTGAAAAGCATATTGAACTTGAAGTATTTGTGTAAAATTTAACCTTTACTTCTGGAAAAATAAGTCTTTAGATAACTATCCCAATGTTATAAAAATGATGGGGAAATGTAGTAAATATTGCAATAAATTCTGTCAAATAACCGGGAACCTTTTTGAGTAATTACACTAGGAAATCGGTGTACTTTAGCATTACTATTATCCTATAAACTCAGAGTCATTCAAAAGGTTAATTGAAATGAAGTCACTTAATCAAGAAGCTAAAGAATCTAATCATTGTATTGTTTGAAACAATCAAATCCCGTTACCAAGACTGCAGAAAGCAGAATATGACAAAAATGATTGAAACTTAGCTGAATGGAAGATGACCATTGTTACAGTCAGCAACATAACATTCCATAATATTCTATGGAACTTTGCAAATTTCACTTCATCATTGTGTTAAGTATTCCAAATTGTTGTAAATGTTAGCAAACACTCCAATGTAAACACCTGTTTTTCCTTTTCAATATTTAATGTCAATCTCAATAATGGAACGGTAATTTTTTCCTTAAATAATGATTGGGTAAACATTAATTAAGGTATATCATTTCACTGTAATAGCATAATGTTTTTTGATAATGGAAAATAGGTGTTTCTCACAAAAAAATATTATAAATCATACAAACTGCATTTGGAGAGATAAATCGTGTTTAATGAACAAACATACGCAAACAACATAAGATGGGTGAGTGCAGTATTTCCTTAATGAGTGGTGGCACTGGTTTCTGGCCCAGTACTTCATGCAAAAACACATTTATTATTGGCCACTTCATGTTGCAGAAACAAGTGCAGACTTTACCCAATGTCCTCATCAAAAATTTATATTTAAAATATTCAACTAATTTTTTCACATGTTATTCTTTAGTATTCTACAAATTAATTTCAACTACTTACTTCTTGTAAAAATTTTGTACTCAGTAACAATGAAAGATTTTATATTTTCCAAATCCTATAAAAATTGTGTATTTTGGTGAAGCAGCAATTTTTCACTACATGGTTGCACCATGAAGTCATGTGGTAAAGTGCAGAAACAAGTGCAAAAATCACCAGACTT